>VZRX01015752.1:92170-152361 GCA_013398075.1 Notiomystis cincta | reverse complement strand
TTTTTTTTTTTTTTTAATATCTATTTGTGTAATAAGTCAAATACCCTAAATAAGCATAGATAAATAAATTCAAGCATAATTAATATATGTTTATTCAAGTACTACCCTAAAAAGGGAGTAAATTTCTGGACTGGAATCTTACTGGCTTTTATTTGCTCTAAAGTTAAATGAGATCTTTATTCTTACTATTAATATCACAATTCCTTTTTAGAGAGTATTGTCTTATAAAAGACCTTTGTGTTATGGAGTCTCTGAGAACTGAGGTACCTCAGTGAAGTATTCAGAGATTGAGGAATGTTTCTTTTTTGAAGGTTACTTAAATATCTTGGAATATTGATATGCCCCCCACCTGGCTTGGGTGACAAAAACATTGAGTGTAGATAGCTGTGGTTTGATTTAGTGTTGACATTTCCTTGCAAGACCCCTTCTAACTGTAGCTTCTTTAACAATAGTGTAGCTATATTGGGATCCAGAACATGACAGAGAAGTGGGATGGGACAAGAAGGTTCCTTTATAAAGTCAAGGAAGCACATATAAACCTCATCCATAAATGCCAGTAGATCTGTGCAATTTGACAGATCTTTATTGTATGCAGCTGATGACATCCCTTATTTTATCAGTAAGCAACAGTACCCTGCTGATAACATTTCCACTCTTAGTAGTAGTGAGGATGGTAATTAATAAATCACCAGATATGAGGCAAACCACAAGATGATGCCTGTAGAAGAAAAATCTACAGTAAGAAAGACCAAAGTTATTTCTGGTTGTTCATTAAACAGATGGGCTTAAAAATAAAATGAAATGCTCAGTGTGATTGTTAAAAGAGCACAGTCAGAGTGGGACCAGCAGCTTGGGTATTACAAAGACTCCTCTGTTGATTTTTGTGACGCAAATATAGCAAAGGCAGGCAGCCATTAGAAAAAATAGCAGGAATGACTAGGAAAAGCCATTTTTAACAGGGAGTATTTCTGGAAACTATCTTGCTGTACCTTGGAAGAAGTGAAGATGTGTACAAGTTTGCCAGCTATTATCCTGCTACTGCCATCTGGCCACCAACTCCAAGTAGCTGTCTGAAATAATGGAATGCTTCTGGGGACATGATAGCTGTCAGGGACATCTTGGCTGTAGAACAGATGTGTTACTGCCATGTTGTTGGGTAATTGGGTGTTATCTTTTTCCCTCTGTGACCCTGCAGAACAGTTCAGCAACTGTGGAAGACAGAGGGAATAACTCTTCTCTTGGTACCATGATGGAAACTACCAACCCCTTCAGTGTAAAAAACTTTCAAAACAGTGTTATGTTTGATAGAGATGCCTTTAAAAATGAACTCTTTCTACTTAAAAAAACCCTGTATCAACCTGATGCTTCTGTACCAAGTGTGTTCATTCTGTGAGTAGAAACCTGGGAGCTTTTTTTTTTTTGTAATTACCTCCTCTGCAAACTCAGGCTCTGGCTCTGTGTGATGATGAGCCCCATGACAGAAAGGGACAAGATCGTGTTCAGTCCACACACAAAAAACCAGGGCTGATCTAGTACAAACTCTGCCAGTTAAAGTTTGGTTGGAAAATGTCAAAGGGGCAGTTTCATCTCATAGATTTTATGCCATGTCATTTCATCTCTTCTTCTGTAGCTGGGATAAAAGAACAAAGCTGTTTGATAGCATAACGTGTTCTGTACTGCTTCAAACTGCAGCTGAGCAGCTGTGCCTAAGACTGTTCTGCTTTGGCTTTGAAAAGCCCTTCCTCTCTGAAGATGTTTGCTAAGGATACAATTCCATATATACTTCTTTCAGTGCTGTGTAGTGTAAACAACTTAAAATCCTGAGGTTCAGCTTCTCCCTACTTGAAACAATCATCAAATTTGAATCTGGCACAGTTGGGATCTACCACATCTCTGAGGCAGAAATGGGAAGTGGAGAGAAGAGAAGAATGGGAAAGGACAAGCATGAATCTTTTAAAACAGCCTTGTTATCAGAGAAATAATGGAACACAGCTTTGGTCTCAGAGGGAGTAGAAGTCAAAGAAATCAAAACTGGGACTTGATGAACAAATCTTCTGAGATGGGGCAGATCTCTGTGTGCTTCTTCAGAGCTGAGTGGCCTCTGTGTGGCCAAGAGGAACAGAAAAATCTCAGGACAGTCAAACCAACACATTTACAAATAACTTTTTTGAGGAAGAAGAAATAAAAGAAGGTTATTTTGAGGGGGTAATGTTTTGAGTTTTTTTTTTTTTATTGTTCTTTATAATGAACCTCTGACACTCTACAGTTTCAACAGTAATCATTGAACATAAGTATGAATTGTGTTTCAGTTCTTATTCTTATCTGATGCTCGCTGTGAAAACTCCAACCCCACACAACTGGGATTCTGAAAACTTGGGATATATTCTGCCTTGGGTCTGTATGCAGAAATGAAATGAAGAGGGAGGACACTGCAGGCAGGCTGGATGCTGCTGGTTTCCCCTTTGGAAGCCTGTGGCTAATTTCAGAATGGTAAGAGGATAATGTCAGGCTGGGCTTTCTCCTCTACTCCTAGTGAATAGGTGTAAGATTATCCAAACATTTTACTACAGCTGTATCCTTTCTAACACCAAATAGTCTATTTTACTTTCCCCTTGTGTTTACAGCACTTCAGGATTTGTGTTGTGGCACTGCTGTAGAAGAAAAGTGTGATTTCATAAATTCTTGATCTTACCTCCTGGTGGTAAAAATGGGCAACACTGTGCTTGGTGAGATCAAGCCACAAACAGTATTGCTGCAGGCATAAATAAACAGATGGGGTCAGCAGTGTGTCTGTGCAAGTGGGGTGGAAAAATAAGATAAATTGAGGCAGAGAAATAAATCTGGTTGTTGCTGCAGGAAGATATTTGTGTCTGAAATCAAGTGCAAAGAAATGAAGCCTTTGTGACCCCGTATTGTAAATTTTCAATGCATCTGGCCATGTGAGTATAAGTGTCAGTGCTCTGCTGAGAAGATGGGTATCTTAAAAGAAATTTCTCCCTGCCTGTCCCCATACCCAGATCAAAGGTGCCAAAACATTCACATATGTTGGAAGAACCACCATCAGGAAACTGCGTCAGTTGGATTTTTGGTTTTGAGTTCTGTGAATTTTTCAAGAAAATGAACACTTGTGTCCCATAATTTGGTCAGTGAAGCCCTAATGGGCTCATGTAAGTAATCATATTAAGCTGTAAATCCTTCAAGTACTGAGTGAAACCCATTTTTCAGAAGTAATAGCTGTTTACAGACTGGTCATGACAGGAAAATGGATCCTGGTGTTTTGAAAATGGGATAGCTATGGTTCTCTGACTTTATTTATAATATCTTTCTTGATCCTCCTTCAATGTAATTTGCTTTTCTACTTTCTGGTGTAGAGTCCTTAATTTTTTTTCCCCAGGAAATAAAATTTCCAGTACTTGTTTAAGAAGTTAGAGAAGCTCTCTCTTAGTATTAATGTGTGCACTTAAATCTGATCACAAGTGTTTGTTGGGAGGAACTGCTGTTGGTCTGACAGACATAGTTTGTCTCCTGTACTATGGTAGAGATCTCTCTCTAGAAAATCTGGCAGCCATGTGAAAGGCTTTAAGTGGTTTAGTACTTGACGATGTCTTTTCTGAGTAAAAACACTCTTATTTTAGAAGGGAGTGAACTGGATAGAAGAATATAGGGGGTCGGTAAGTCACTTTGTTTGGGTAGAGAAACTGAGCAGAAGTGTGTCACTCATTTGTAGATTTCAATTCTCTGTTTCCTTTCTTACTGTTCTTTGTGATGGGATGTGCAGTCCAGATTCCTTGTTTGTGAAGAAGCAGCTGAGTGAGATTCGTTTTTAAATAGATGATGGTCTGAATCCTCCAGGATAGTCTCTGTTCACTGTTCATACTCTGGCCTGCAAGTGTTTCCTGGCCTGGTTTATTTCTTCATGCAGGCAATCTCCAGGATAGTAGCTAATATTCCTGCTGGCACTGCTGCTTGCTTGGCACCAAGGAGAGAGACAGGCTGAGAGCAGCCTGGGGCTAGAAGAGGAGTTGGGATGCCTCAGGAACAGCCCTCAACTGGCAAAAGGTCTTCTCCACTTACAGCTTTTTCTCCAGCTGATGCTGGGGCTGGGGTTGAGTTGCAGATCCTTGTTTGCTCTCAATAGGTCAGAGCCCAAATGTATCTATAACAAAACAATTTCCATACTGTGTAAATCAGTATGAACTTTGCTACTTGGACTGAGAAAAGCATACAGTGATCCTTCAGCCTACCTGTGCCTTGCCATTTGCATCTCTGGAAAGGCAATGCTGGACTGAGTATTCCTGACCTTTCAAATTATTTATGTTCACCCAGAGATGAGGTTTTCCAGGTAACTATGACTCTGGAAGCTTTGTAGAGGTGTGAAGCATGGTTTCTTCTTATGTTTGAAGAACAGTAAACACGATGGGATGGCTCTGTGTGTTTGTATGAACAATGACATTCCCCAGGTTCAGACACCAGTAGAGGTCTGGATGCAAGACAGGTCAAGGGAAAGATTTGTCTTTCCTGGTGGGGAGCTATAAAGGGGGAATGAGAGTCTTTGGAGCTGCTGTCAAGATCAAATCCTGCTTTGTTTGCTCCTTCAGTCGCTGTAATGAACTAATAGGTGTGCCTGGGTGGTGAGATAACAAGGCCTTGCAGCAGGATTTGGTTCAAAATGACCATAAGTGTCACTTGATATTTTGGCTTATCTGATCTCCTGAAAGGATAGCCCTGCTTTTCTATGGGCAGCAGGAGGTGGATGTTATGCAACACTCTAATTGCACTAAGCAATGAAAATGTGGCTGGCGTGCATATCTTAATGGATGCAATTTCCTGCTTTTTACAAAATTTGTCACACCTAGAAAAATGGTTCTGAGAAATGATGTCTTCCTTATTAAGGTGTATTTTCATATTAAGCAGATTGACAGGTTGTTAAAAGCCCACCAGAATGGTCTTGTGGGGAATTTTTCATCCAGCCTTTCTGACGGGGCATTTGTAAGCTTAATTAGAGTGCATAGATGGTAGTAGTGCTTTAATTGTCATAAGGAATAGCTCCATCCCCCTGTGGAAGTGAGGGCTCTGTCATAGGAATTGTTGACTGGGCAACCTGCTGCTTGAAACGTGGCTCATTTACTTTTACTTTCCTTTCTGTGGGCGGGCACTGTTGCTTGAGTGGGATCCTGGCTCAGTGTCCCCCGAATGCTCCGTCTCTGCAGTGGACGTGTTTTAGAGCCATTGCTCTAAAGCTTGCTAGGCATTCTTATGGCATTGCTGCCTAGTTTGAAGTGGGCACAAAACATGAATGGAGCTTCCTGTACTCTTTGTACAAGGAAACAAATCTGTTTCTGAGAAACATCGCACTTGGATCTGTTCCTGGAAAAGTCACATGGACTTGTGTGCGCTCACTTTCCCCAAACGTCAAGAAGTTTACAACATGTAAAAGAAAGATGATAAGATGTTAAAATTCTTCTTGGTCTAATCACCTTGTGGTTTATGATACTATAGAATATGCTAGCTTGATGGTCCCCTCTGGTCAGTAGTTTCTGAGTTAGGTTTGCTGTTCTATTTCTATTTTGTTTTGTTTTGAGAGGTTTGTGAAAGCAATGGGAGCCTTCATCTTCCTGACTGGCAGTTAGTATGTACATATTTTAACCTTCCTGAGGGTAATATTTGCATATAAACGTGGACTTCATTAGACTCTGCTTTGTGGGAGAAAAACTGATCAAAGAATATTAGAGTGCTGGATTGCTTTATTTTTCCTTGGAATGCTGAATGAAGGAATACTGTTCTTTTGCAGTCTACAGCTACTTCTTTTGTTTACTTTTGCTATGTTGATTATGTCTTTAACTGGGAAGTGCAGTGAAGTGGGTACTTCTCATGTTTAGTTCAAATAAGTGATTAGGCTCTCTAGGGAATTCAACCACTGTAATGAAATCCCATTCTTTCCTGCTTTCCAGGCTGGTGTGAAGGAGAAGGAAGGTGTATCTATTCAAGATACTGCAAGGCACCTGGGTAGTAGGGCAGTACATTTTATTTACATTCATGACAGCTCGATGTATGTGTCATGTCCCTTATTTTATGGATGGGAACCTGAAGCACATACTGTCACATTTCCAAAGGAATTCAGAGGGGTTTTGTATATGTGCTTTCTGTTCTTCACATTCTTTTCTACATTAAAATAATTGAAGTTGAACACCTTGGTCTTGTGGAAATACTGCTGAAAACCTTTCTGTAATTTTAGGTATCTGAATGCATTGCAGAAAAGACTCCCAAGAGCAGATTTTCAAAGGTCATGCTGGGAGTTTGTAAATTGAAGCCGATTATGAGGGAATGCAGAGCTGAATTTTGCCACCTGATTATCTTCTGTGTTTTCATTTTCCAACCCAGGTCATGTGTTAAGTGCAGAAGGAAAAGGAAGTGGTAAGAAAACAGTTTCAGTGGTGTGTCTGTGGTGGCCAGCTCATCCTGCCCACTGTTTGACACAGTGCCAGTTTTCTGAGGAAAATGCACACCTTTCACTGAGGCTTGCTCTCATCAGAAGGAGCCAGGAGCACAGAGCTGTGCTGCAGACAGTGCAGGGTTTGCTGGACCACGTTACACCATACAGTTATTTTAACAGTGCAGCTCTTGATGCAGAGTCCCCAGGGAAGTCACTGGCAATGAGGAGCCTCCTGAGCACCAGCAAGCCCCTAGGATGCTGACAACAGGGTCACACATCTCATTGCTTTTGTAAATGCAGCACATAGCCCAAGGATGTGTGTGAGTGGGTTCCCTTTGACAAAACTATTGCATGGTTACAGCAGAGGGACAGATTATCTGACAGTTTCCCAGTATCAAAATTGAGTCATCAGTTCCTTGGCTTATTTTAGTGATCATTTTATGGCTGACCATGGGCAACAGTGTCATCAGGAAATGCAGTGTGGTATAAGCTGGGATCTTGGTCATGAGGACAGAAGATAGGATCTGAAACTAGAAGTAGCATTAGTTTCTGTAAATACATCTCCTCCTCCAGTAAGTGCACTAAAGGTTGTACTTAAAAAGTGAGTATTTACCAGACAGCCCTGCTTACATCCCCAGACTGTGATCCAAGCTAGCTGGTAGTGTTGCTTCTTGTTTTACAGCTGATTGTTCTTAACAAGTGGGTATTTACCAGACAGCCCTGCTTACATCCCCAGACTGTGATCCAAGCTAGCTGGTAGTGTTGCTTCTTGTTTTACAGCTGATTGTTCAGCACAGCTGTTGCACAGTGTATTAGGTGCCTCAGCCCCTTATATTGCTCATGGCCTTTTCTTAGCAGTTCCATAACCTGCCTTGCACAAGCAACTTTATGCCCTGGCCTGGAGCATTCTTTCCTTTCCCTTGTGGTGTTATTCTCATGGCCTTGCACTCCCACCCTGAAGTGACAATCATGGCTATGAGCATTGCCCACTGGGCTGCAGCTCTTGCTTTTATGTGAGGGGACCCAATGATGTGTGCACAGAACTGGCACACAGTACCTGCCCCTGCTCAGCATGTGCTCTGATCTTTTCCTAGGGGAAAAGGATGGGGAGAAATGACCTGCTGCACTGGAGGAGTGCCTGGCAAGGACATTCATTTGGGGACATCATCACTTCTAGTCCTGGATAGCCACAGGAGAATGTTTTCCCTTCCCCTTCTGGTTCTCTCTCTCTCTCTTNTTTTTTTTTTTTTTTCCCTAAAAGGAAAGGAGCCTTCACCACTACAGTTGATATATAGCATCAGCTGTGGATGCAGCTAACAAATATTTTATGAATATGCAGGTTGCACTGCTCTTTCTGAGGGTGCTCTAGTCCTGAGTAAATTGGTCTGTTAATGTGATTAACATCAGATGCATTTAATCTGTTTTTTAATGATGGAGGACACTGGAAATTACCTTTCTGTCTTCCATGCAGAAGGTTGTATAATAATTAAATAAAATTGCTTCAGCTTTGAGTAGCACTTAAGACTGATTGTGTCCAGATCCAAGGAACTACTGCAGCCTGGCATATGCTGAGAAGGACCTGAGCTCTGTATTCGATTAATGTTATATGGCAGCTTGTTCAGATAGGCTTTGATGAAGGTTTAAGTGACCTGGACCCTGCTTTCAAGCTGTGTGCCTGGGAGCAGGACAGGAAGCAGCTGCAGAGCTGTTGTTTTGCTGATGCAATTCCACATGGACCCAAACTGAAGCTGTAACAATCTCAAAAGAGCCCATCTGTGTCAGGCAGAAAGGACTTCATTCTCCTCTGGTGTTATTAACCTGAAGAAACAGTGGAGTCAGTCAGAGAAATGCTTGTGCTTCCCTATTCCTAGCTGACTGGGAACAATTGCTTAACTGGACTTTGTACCTTGCTTGCAAACCCTTTATTCCTATATTTCTAATTATGCTGCAGCTCTTCTGCTTGTGAGGTGAAAGAGCTAATGGCACATGTGAGGAGCCTGCACACTGAAGGCACAGCTGCAGGGGTTTGTTCTTGGTTATGTTGCCTTGCTGCAACTTCTGTGTGCCCTGGGTAAAGGCCCTGCTGTGCTGTGGCTGACACCAGCCCATCTGCACCTCTGCTTGCAGCTTGGGCACTTGACCTGCAGTGCAGCCTAATGTGTCACACAGAAGGCAGGGGTCTATCTTATCTTGGGCTTGGTTTCTCTCTGTTTTGGTTTTCTCTGAAGATGCTTTCTGAATTGCATCTGATCTTATAGTTAGATGCTGTGAGGATATATGGATGTTTTTGAAGTGTTTCATAATCTATTATTTTACATATAAAGTCTGTTTTTATTTCCTTTTTCTTAGTGTTTACCTTCAGAGGCCCAAAGGAAAGGATTAGTTGGAAAACATGATATGAAAAATCCAGCATACATTTGTAGCAAGAGGTCTTGTAAATGGGTCTGGGGAATGAATAAGACTTGAAGGATGATACTTTAAAAATAGCATTACTGATGAAAATTCAGGTAAGTCTTATAAGCTCTAAGGATCCCCTGCAGATGCATCAAAGTGTGGTGAGTTTGTACTGCCATTGTGAACTTGCTTTGGTTGGAATTTGCTTTCAGAGTTATGGCATCAAAACTGCAAAGAGAGATGCTTAGCAGGTCTTGCTGAAGCAGCTGCATGGACTTCCCTGCACTCCTGTTATTCAGGGCTGTTTTAACTTACTGCACACTAATTGCATAAAAGGAATTTAGGAATTGTCTGTATTCCACGAGATCCATTGATTCATTTAACTGGGTACCTTTCCTTCCTGAACAAAGCAGTGGGTGTGCTTGTCTTGTACCATATTTTGTAAAGTCATGATGGGAAAGTGAGCTTCTGGGTGTTGTTGTGCCAGTTATAACCACTAACTTTAGATGTATCTGAGGAAAGTGACTGCTCATTTTACCCATTTTTAATTTTATAGCACCTGGACTGTTGAATTAAGTCATGTCACAGTAAAGAGAGCTCTTCTTCCTCTTCTTCCTCTTCTTCCTCTTCTTCCTCTTCTTCCTCTTCTTCCTCTTCTTCCTCTTCTTCCTCTTCTTCCTCTTCTTCCTCTTCTTCCTCTTCTTCCTCTTCTTCCTCTTCTTCCTCTTCTTCCACTTTCATAATGACTGATTTCTTATCTGGAAAGTGCCCAGAATAGCAATCATAGAGCTAATGTCTTTCTTATCATTCTGCTACCTGCACTGTAGGTGCATGTTTTTGTGGGTTGGTTTTTAATTTTTGTTTTGTTTTTGGAGTTTTTTTAGAGTCTGGTCTATTTGGCTCTGTGACTTTGGAAACCAAGTATAAAACGACATTTCTTTTTCAGAGGCTCTTTGTTTCAGCTTTGTTATGTATGTTATATTCACTAAAATAGACTGTCCAGGCAGCAGAATTGCAGGCCTTGGATGCAGGATCAGTTTAGGAAGTAGTTTTAGCTCTTATTCACGAGGCAATGAAATGACCATTCACATGCTCTTTAATTAGTCTCAGTGTCGTGAGGCAATTGATATTCTTAGTGGATATTACTGAATGTAGAGGTTATTTTGGAAAAACTCTCATGTAATAAGTTGTGGAATAGTGCAGAATTCTGCTAACAGAATGAGCCTGAAATCTGAATGATTGCTCAGTTATACTGAATCTGTGAACCAGCCAAGTTCAGAATTGACATCAGATACTGGCTGTTTTATCATGGATGTGGAAGTCTTTTGAATGCCAGAAAAAGCTGTAGAGCTAATTCAATATGAAGTTACAAAACAAACATATGCAAAAAAAAAAAGGCAAATGTTTAAGTCCTGACCTTGTCAGACAAGGGAGTTATTCTGAAAGACTGTATAGAGCAACAGAATGCAGTGGTTTGCAGGGGATGAACCAAGCAGTGTTAAGGCTGGTGGTGGGGAAGAAAGGGCAGCTCTAAAATCCCAACCTCCTGTGTACACAGGGGTCTGATTTCTCTCCTGTGTGCTGTAGTGTTAATGCAGAATGGACGGTACTGCGAGTTCACACTGCTAAGTGGGGCATGGAGCTTTGGGGCTTTTCTGTCTCTGCTGTACAGGCTGCTCTTCTGCACATCAGCTGAGTATATACAAAATAACTTAAGACCAAATCTGACAGAATATAGGAATATTTGTACAAAGTCAAATGCCCATCTAAACCAGTACCTGTTTCTGACAGTGAGCAATGGTGAACTGCAGGGGAAGTACAGGACCACAGTTCTATCATGGGTGGAACTTTCCCCAGGGTACTGACTCAGACCTGCCAATGGATTTTATGTATCCTAGTAATCCTCATACCTTTGAATGTGTTTCATTTCAACTTAAACCCACGTGAACTCGTATTGTCCACAGCACTACAACTGTTAATCTGATGCTGCCAATCTGGCCTTGCTTGTTCTGTTGTAATTGCTCATCTCTACTGGTATATTCATTGAGTCAGTCCTTTTGGCTTCACTGCAGCTGCTGCTGGATCCAATTGCTGCCTTCATGAACTGAAGGGAAGATTGGATATATTAAAAACCTGAGCTTTCTCAGGAAACTCATCTGCATCTTCCTGTTAGTGGAAGAGGGGCGTAATGGTGGGTCCTGTACCTATGCCATGAACAAGCCAAGCTGGTCTTGGTCAGGCCTGTGCTGCACATTGTTATTTCCAAATTCTGCTTCTCCGTGATAATGCCAGCTGTCACTGTGTGACCTGTTTGCAGTAATACTTGGAACTCCATCTGAGACACCTCCTCTACCTGGCAGGTCAGCAATCCCATCCAACATATCCTCCTCTGTCCATCAGAAATGCACATACAGTCATGGAGAGCTTAATCTCTTGCTGCAGACCCAGAGCATGAGTTGCAGCATCAGGTTGATCTTGTATCACAGCCACAAGTCACCACTTCTGAACAGGAAATTCAAAGCTGATGGGATACTATGGCAGGATACAGTTCACCCTTGTGTGCTTTTGCTTCTAGAAGCAGGTTTGATTTGTCTGTTTTAACCTGAAGGAGGGATGTCTGCAGCTTAGTGAATTATCTGACTTTCAGTAGTATTTAGAACCTGCAGTGAAGGACTAACATGCTGTTATGTTTGTTGTTGTATATGAGTGAGCACAGCAAACTTTTATGTGTTAAGTGACATTAAGTTTGTCTTTGGCACCAGCTCAAAGCTCTGCTGGTGCAGGGCTTGTCACTGGTGCTAATGATTCATTACTGCTGTCCTGCTACAGTATTTTCTTTTCAAATTGAGTTTTCTAAGTTACTTACATGAAGTTGTTCAGCGTTCAGAATTGGAGCCAGAATTCACACACAGTTGGATCTTTTCAGTGGAGTTTGTGGCTAGATCATCATATAAGTTAAACTTCAGGCTGACTTTATGCTGGAAGAACATTGTTATCCAACTTGGTCTCCGTCCAGAGTAGCAGGGGTAAAGTGTATTTCCTTCTGTGCCTGCCTGCTATTTCCTTCCTTCCCAGGTGGGAGCAACCTTGTAAGGAACTCTGATTAGCACACATGGCCGTGTCTCTGTTCTTCCAGCCCTCCCAGCAGCCTGCTATGATCTCAATAGGTGGAGTGGGCTTGGTGCTCCAGTGGTAGGAGCTGCAGAGGACCATGTGTATGTTTGATGGAAGCAGCAGACTGGATCACTCAAATATTTGTGGTGTTCTTCCTGTAGAAAAGATTAATATCAAGATGAAAAGTAAGAAAAAATTGCTACACTGCAGAAGTAACTGTGGGTTCCAGTGTGGAACTATTAACAGCTAAACTGTGAAGGCTGATTTATGAAGAACAATAAAAGGAGGAATTCTGCAGAGGTCATTTAAATGATTACTGTTAGGCCATGGTGAAGGCAAGCTGCTATGTAAAGTGGAGCACAAGGACAGAGACAAAATCAAGGGAAAAGAAATGAGTGTATAAAATGCTGGCTGAATATTGCAGAAATATTCCAGCCAGTGAGACCTTTCTTCTGCTTCCTAAGGAGAGAGGGAGGGAGCCCCAACACACTGGAAGAATTGATTGGTGACTAAACCAGGGCTATGCTGTGTTAGAACTTGATTGCTGTAGAGGGATGAAGCATGGGAGGAGATGGGGACTGTTCAGATTTCAGAGCTGGCTGTGCAAAGGCAAGTTCTTGCTTCTCTGCTTTGGAGCAGGTGAGTGAAGAGCAGCAGGTAGACACTGAAATTATTTGTCCTAAAGCATCTTCCTCTCTTTGTTTCTTTTTATGAAATTGCGCTCCTTTGGTTCTTTTGTGAATCTCCTTTTTCTTTCCTTATAGCCTGAGCCAGTTCTGGCTTGTATAACCTGCATGCTCTTCCTCATTCTTGGAAACTTCTGAGGGGATTACGATAAACTGGAGCCAGCTGCTCAGGCTTTCTTCACATGACAGATTTGCTTGGCGTTTTGGAAGGGAAAGCATATGACACAAACTTTATAAACAAATCCTGCATATCTAGAGTCAGGTTACTCCACTCCTGCATCTCTGAGATGGCAAAGATCATTCTCCTTTAGCTCAGTCTCTGCTGAAGGAATATCTCAAACTGCAGGTTCTTTGGAATCCACTCTGCTCCTTCTCACAATTTAGCCAATGCAGTCATATCAATTCACTGAGTTAAACAGGCTTTGCAATAGGTAATTTACCACCCAGCTGGAAATCAGCAGCAATACCAGCTAAGCCAAAAGGTTATAAAGTTTGAAAATGGTAGGAAAGTGAAATGAGACACAACCATTTAACAATGAAGTAGCTATGATTTTTCAAGTATTTTTTTCTTTCTTGGGAAGCATCTTAGAGCAATACATGATAGATAAAAAAAAATAACAAAATGCCAGAGGATAACAAGATACAATTTTGGAGAATTATGTGCAATTCTCCTCAACACAGGGAAGTCTTAATCTCATTCAAACACATCTTTCAAGTTTGTGTTTTGTTGGGTTTTTTTTTCCATTCCCCTACTCTGATCCATCACCTGGTTCACATAATATTGCCTTCTTGATAGTTTGGCTTCTTTTGATTAAACAAAATAGAGGAGAAACCCAAACACATTTCCATGTATCCTTTTGGTCCCTTATTGATTCCTGCCACGAAAGTACACCATTGACATTCAGCTTCCACACAGAGATCTGCAGTTGGGTACAATGTAGGACCTGTTTTCCTGAGGAACAGTGAAGCCAGTGAGTATTACTGAGTTCTGATTGTGCAAGTAGAGAAGCAGACTGTGTATCCTGTGTGTCCTGGGGCTGCTGCACTAATCCATTGGGAAGAGTGGAACTGCTGTCTCCTACAGGGGCCAATGTATGTTCTGTAGAAGTAGGGATAAAAGTCACTTAAATCTGTTTAAGGACTCAGGTTGAATTAGTGAAAAATGTTTCTTTCAGACCATCTGTGCAGAGCAGCTTTATGGTCTGAAGTAAGAGAACTGAGAACAAATTAGGATTTTATCACTGGTGATTTTATTTAACTTTATATTGTTTTTTACAAAGTTACTCTATTCTGTACTACAGTCACATCCCATGCCAGTAGATTGTTGGTTTTCTTTTTTCATCTTCCTGGAATCTCTAATGCATATGGTTTCCTCCACTCTCTGCTATTTCATCTGGACTTGGAGCCCGACAAAATGCCACAGTTTTAGCCTGTGGAGGTCTTTGAACATCCTATTGGTGGATTGGGCTTTTTCTTCAATTGTTCTGTAAAATATTTTTTTTCTAAAATTATTTCCCATATAAAATATTTTTTTCTCTAAAATTATTTTCTGTAAAAAATATTTTTGCTCTAAAATTATTTTCTCTTTCCTAGAGGATGCTAGTGCTTCATAAGGGAATTGTACGGGTAACACAGGGACTGGGTTCCCCTCTGCTCTTGATAATGCCCCAAAACTTTGCAACTGGCCTTTGGCAACTGGGGAGAGAGGCTGGGGTACAGAGTGTAGCATTACAAGGCTAAGTAAATATTTGTTTGCAGGAGGTTTCCCAGCCAAACTGGGGCATGGTTCTATTCTTGAAGGTTCTTATACCCCTCAAGTGTTCAGCTACAACACAATTTGACGTTCACTCTCTCACATCGCCAATTACTAATCATAGTAAAACTACAAAGCTGTACTTCTGCAGCACTGTTGCTGTTTGTCTATTTATCCAGATGTCCCCAGAGTCAGTTTTGCTGCAGTCACTTATCTATGATGCCAGACAATGCTGGGAGGGTTTCAGAGAGGAGTTAGAGGGGTCAGGAGGCTGGTATTATTTTAGTTGTCCAGGGCTATCTCTTCTTCATGGACAGCTCTAAGCTTCCAAGAATCAAAGCCCTTATTTCCAGGGCCAGGCTGTACTTTACTTGTTCTACATAAACGTGAACAATACCAAAGTCTCCAGTAAAATTCCACTACTTCCTTACATTGTGGTATATAATGTAAAGCAATGCATATTAACAATTGTTACAGCAAAAAGACTGTTTGTTGCTATAGTTAGGGAAGGGGATTTTTGTCACAGTGTAACAGTTTAGAATTCTTTTGAAAATTTCTCTGGTGGACTCTGAGTATTATTTAGTTTTTCTATCAATCAATGTGGCAGATTTTTGTGACTAAAATCTATGATGATGATATTGAAAATTCGTATTTTTGTACCAGTGCTGACCAGTGTGTGTGTTTGTGGGTTTTATAATTTTCTTGCTACCTAGCACCTAACATGGTCTTTCCTCTTGTTACCTTGCAGGTAAAATAATCTACATCTCTACCTATGTTTGATGGGTACCTTTGGGACAATGCTAGCTATATATTTTGTCCTACTGTTATTAATAAATGAGCTCTTTTATTAGGTTTTTAGCAGGAGTCACTCCTACTTAACAAGGTATCAAACAGATCTTGGCAATATTAAGATAGATTTTGGAATATTCCCTTGTATTTCTTACTTGTCTGTAACAGTCTTCTGTGGACTGTGATCCAGTGCATACAGAGTAAAATTGTTATGTGCATTTGCTAAATTGCTGCTGTCACTGAAGACCACTGGCTGATGTTGCTTTCATTCCCAACTATACATCCAGTGGTGTACATTCTGATGAGGCTTGATTATTTTGATACTAATCCATAATATACTATAATCCTTCTGAGATTTGTCTCGCCACTTGCTTCTAAAGACCTTGCAGGAATTTAGCATTTTTTTCCAAGAGCTGCCTGCTGCTTTACACTTTGTTAGAAGTCAGAAAACATTGGTGGAGTTGGTACAAGAGCTTCCTGTTCTGAAATTTGCCTCTTTCTTTCAGATTTTGTGATTTTTAATTTTTTTTTAATAGAGGAATGTCAGTACTACACTTGGGCAGGTCACCTATCTTTGGCAGATTTACTACAAGGCTTTTTCCCCAGTGGCTTCTTTTTCTTGTTTTGTCTTCTTTCAAAGTGCAAGGAAACTCTGGAGGATTTTTCTGTCACTTGCCTGAAGCACCTCTCCAGTAATGGTTTCCTCTTCAGACACTTTTCTATTTTTGTTTAATAATGGAGTTTCCATTCATTGTTACAAATTAATTATACAGAAGATCTAAATATTTCAATCTGTTACTGCTTTGCTGTTGTCTCTTTTGAGCCCTCTCTTGAGCTTGCATTGAGGGAAGAGAAAAGATGGTTTCTCTCTATCCTTTGATTTCAGATATTTGTTTCATCTGTCACTCCTTTGGAGGATTATCACCCATTTGGAAAGTAATCACTCATTTTAATTCCAAAGTTACATGGTAGAACCTTCATTAGTATTTGTAATCAGAAATATAAACTAATGATTGCAAGAATGGAGTGAATTTTTTGTGCTCTAAATATTAATGACATAAAAATTTCCTGAAAGTAGAAAATTAAGGGACCTTGTTTCAGATGAAAAAGTAGGATTGTTCAGCCATTCTCCAGCTGAGACACGAGGCTGTACTCTGCTGCATGCCTTCAAACATGAATTGCAAGGTGATCACACTTGTTTGGAGCATGATTGCTGTTGGTGACCACCTTAGCACAGTCAATTCCAGTAGTAGTATCTGTGGCTTGGCCATAAAGTAAATTATGAATAAACTTTTTCTTGTGCTGTTCCTGTGCATGCATCTGATGCCTGGAGTCCTCTGTACAGTTGTGGAGAAAATGATATTGGGTTTGTTTGTTTTTGTTTTGTTTCATTTCTTGTTTGTTTGTATGCAAGAAACTCTGTTCCCTCTTAGGCCCGAGGCAGAGCAAAAATAACAGATAAATATTTACTGGAATGTTTTGAGCACTGCTGATGGAATTTTCTGGCAGTCCATTGAGACAGATATTTGTCATGGGATGTCAAAGACAAGGACATTTACTCAGAGTTTGTCTGGATGCTCGCTTTTCCCCACTCTTAAAGCTGATGTAACAGCTTCTAGCTTCAAGAATTTGTATTTCTTTATAGCCTCCGTAGCAACTAGTAAAAACTAAAAGTCAGAGCAAATATAAAATCTTATTAAAGGCTCAGAAGTCAAGAATAGCTGGCATTTTTTCCTGAATTGTACTATAAGCTTAATTTGTTCTATGTGTGGGTTTTTTTCCCCCTTCTTATGTCACAGCCTATAAGAAGGATTCTGCTGCTGGAAGGAATGTGGTTGATTTTCAGTTCAACTAATGCTCACCAAAGCAGAATGGAAGTAATTTTTTTCTCTTTGTTGTTCTGTGTCTCCTTTTAGTTAATTAAAGGATATCACAGCAAAGCTTTGCTCCCATATCGACTTTCCAGCGCCTACAGAGTGATTTTTTTTTTTTTCCTCCCCATACTTTTTTTGCCTGTGCTGACTTTTGCAGCCTTTCCCACATTAGAAATGCTCAGGAGCTTGGTGCAGCCCAGTGGGCCCCCAGCAGCACAGATGTGCTCGGCAAAGAGCGGCTGCTTCGGCCTCCCGCGGATGGGGCAGCACGGAGGAGCCAAGCCCGTCTCGTTTCAGAGCGATTTGAGCACTCTGCATTCAGACTCCTTCCCACCCACGCCGTTTTAAGTACCCTGCCTCGTTGAGCGATTCCCCCTTGGAAACCTCGGGGAAGGTGTTTTTCGGGCGGGGTTGGAAGTCACGCTTAGTGGGAGCTCCCTCTCCTGGCCGCGGGCTGTGCCCTGCGCCGAATGCATCGGGCTGAAATCAGCTGTGACTCAGCGCAGCAGGGCTGCCAGGGTCAGTGCCAGGAGTATGGAATATTTAGAAAATCCTCGAGCAACAGCTTCTGCCTTTGCCTTACGCCGATAAAAATGCACAGCCACAGGATTGGATTTTCACTTTCTCGAGGCCTGCCCTCGTGGTTGCCTCGCACTTTTACAGTTTCCATTGTGCTTGGCTTTATCTGTTTCCCATTACCCAGGCAGTGCCTCGTCTTGTTGCTTTGTGACAAGAAGCACCACGACTTCTGTCTTGTATCCCTTCCTACTTAGAACAAAAGAAAACATCTCTGCTGCCTCCCCTCTTTCACATAGGCCATCCAGTCTTGCCTTTCTGGGTTCATTCTGTGCTTTGTAGCTGTCATTCTCACAGAGACTTGGTGTCTGTGGAGTGTTCTGTGAAACCAAATGCTCTGGGAGCAGACTGAATTACTGCATCTGTGCTGTTTAACAGAGAGTCTCAAGTACAGTAACAGGTATCTGTTAAATTTGTCATGCTTTTGATTCCTGCTGTCTATAACTGCAATCCCTACATTATTTTCAATTATTTGGGAGAGCAAAAGACTTGAGAGATAGCAATGGATTGATTTTTAATACCACCAAAGCAAGTAATTTCCCTACTGATTTTTTCTGTTTTAAAATAGAGTGGAGAAAAATAGTTGACATGAGGGTAGGGATGATAATTTCTGGCAGAATAATAGAGTGGATCTCTTCTTTGAATGTAAAAGGGAAAATTAAAGGGGCATGTTGACTATTTTTAATGGTCAAGATAAGTCTGCCCTCAGCTGTTGTGCTGGGTCTTAACCTGTCTGACAGGATAACCAAGGGCTCTGTACATATTTTGAAGCTTCTCAATGGCTTTAGGCATCGAGTGACACTGAGAGAATGACATCTCTGGCAAGCGTGCTGTGGTAGGACCACAGTGCTAGACAGTTTGTAGATGGGCTTCTGGAATTTTTGTGGAGTATCATGGGGTAATGTAAGGTGGGGTAGCCACAGGAGCCACAAAAACAAGCCAGTCTATGGTTTGATTCTATTTGTTCAGGAAAAGAACTCTATGAAACTCTGGAGCTCCTTCTTGCTTAAATTTGTCATGATAAATGGATGAGCTGAAGAAACAGCAAGGCATCCTTCAGTGCAGTAAAACAGATCCTGGATGACATAAGGGTCAGTGCTAAAATAAATCTGCTGTATCCTACATGATAATGGGACTGTAACAAAAGTAATTTGCTAATTGGATATAAAAAAAGGCTCTACTTTCTGGTGACAAGTACTGACTGGTTAGGGCTTCTTGAGCCTGGGGACTTGGTGAGAGGTATGCTTCACATGAGAAGAGTGATCAGGTTGTTTTCACAGCTGCTCTGAAGAACTCCTGTTTCAAGCACGTGATCCACAGTACCACTCACCTGGAAAACAAACTGGAAAGTTGAGGTGTGATGAGCAACAGAAAGTTGATTCCCACTCTTGGCTGTGTGTATGGGATCCATATAGAGGGGATCATTTTTGTACGAGCCTATGGAGTTATCCAGGGGGATTAAAGAAATCCTTAATGAAAAAGGCTCTGTGAATTGTAAGATGTGCAGTGGATTGTAAAATCAGAGTTGTGCCAAAGACACAGACGTGCTGTAGGACCACTGCTCTGGGACACTGAACTGAGAAAGAAAACCAGAAGTGGATAACAAAGAGCTGGGTAGAAGGGGAGAAAAGTAACTCCAAGCTACTTCTGTTGCTTCTGCTGGCTGGCTTGTTTAATCAAGCAAGTATACCACAGATTGTTTTGTCTTTTCTTGGTCTAAACATGGGCATTGCTAGCTAAAATCACTGTGGTGTTGAGCTTGCTCCTACCATGGCAAAAAAGTAGGATGATGCATGAAAAATAACTATGGTTCCTCCCTTCAGTTGTATGTCTGGGAAAATCATGGCTTTCTGTGGCATTTTCCATTTGTTTGTCTCTTAAGATGCCTCTGTTCAGACGTGTGACAGCTGGCCAGAAAAACCTGATCCAGAATCATGCTATGACAGCTTTGCACTAAGGAGGTATTTAGTTTCATCTCTCTGGAAATGGACAGAGAATTGCACAAAAATGACCACCTAATTCAGAGCCACATCATTTGGACACATGCAACCCCAAAATGCATTAGTGTCTTTGTAAGTTTCCTGTTAATTCCTTTCAATCCAGTTAATCTAATTAGTCACCCACTGGGTTTGCATCTCTCTACAGCAAAGCCAGCAGGGTACAAAACAGGATGCACTTCTAATGCTTAATTTTTTTTCAGTTTTGCATCCTTCTACATCACACCACACACTTGAAGCTAGCAGCTTCAATAGTCTTCAGCATGAAGCCAAAGTAACTGTGTGCTGACTCTGGAGGATCTGCTTAGCAGAGTAATGTGGGTCTGGCCAGGGGTGCTCTGTATCCCCATTAGCAGTGTGGAGAAGGAATGACAAAATAAGACAGGGAATTTAGCCAATCATGGTAATTTTTTTCAGTTGGTGAAAGCTGTTGAGGTTTGTTAGGCACTCCAGCAGGAATTAAACATTTTGGCAGTGCAGTGAGAGAAGAGATTTGACATGGATAAAGGTACAATAATGCCCATTGGCAAAAGTAATTCAAGTTTCTCCTCACTTGCCTGGGCTCTGAATTTGCAGTCTGCTGTGAAGACAGAACATTTGGGTAGATGTTCTCACAGATAGCTTAATGAAACATCGAGCCACAGTTTTAAAAGGGAACTGAGCTGCTTGTGTGTTTGAAAAAATAATACAGTAACACAGAGGGAACTCTAATACACAGATATTCTGATAAAAATTTAATGGAGAGCACACAGTGCAAAATTAACACTGTGGTTGCCTCCTGCTGGGAACCACAGCTCAGTAGGTCAAAAAGAATTATCTACTTGCATGGATATTAAAAGCACCATAGATGAAATGGTATAAGAAATACTTAAAAGGCTGTTCCATCTGTGTTCTTCAGAGGCATAAGCTAACTCCTCTGAGGCATGGAAGAAAGTATCAAGGACATGGGCATTGTTTCTCAGAGCTGTCTTTTTAAACATCTTTCCTTTGAGGCATTAGTACTGGCTGCTGCCAGTGGGACAGAACACCAGAATGGACTCAGGTCTGATCCAACTGGGAAAAAAGTTATATTTTTGTCTCAAAATTACAGTGGTACATAGTACAGTGCTCTATTGGATCAGTAAGCTCTCAGATATTTGGTCATCCCTTCTTTAAAGAAATGTACTTGCCATCTTGTTAAATGCCAGATCTATGAAATTTTGTGCTGAGTTGGACAGTATTTCATTCACCAGGAGGTAGCTTCAGAATTCTAAAAACTCACATGCAAGAGGTGAAGTTCTAAAAGAGTCTGGAAAACTCTGCATTTCTGACAAGAGCAGGTTTTTGGCTACCAGGTTGGTCTTCTCAGGAGCAAGGCACAGCAGACAATGTGAGAAAAGCATTTTAACTTCTAAAGGTGTGGAGCATAAGGATGTACCAGGAAATACAAGGAGAACCAAGGGCAAACACTACATTTAGAGGTTGCATAATGCTCTTAATATTTACAGTGAGTGGTTTAGACACATAAAAGTAGGAAATACAAACACTTATAAAATGTAGTTCTCCTCTTACAAATGCACAGGATAGACCATACTGCCTTTTCATAAAGTGATCAAATGACACTGGGTTTTAAATACTTTACTCTTGATTTGCCTTTTCAGTGCCAGGTTACAACCCAAATGCTTTTTCCTGGAGCCATATAATTTGGGAGCTGTTGTTGCACCAGATGGCACAACTTTGATTTCTATTTCTTCCTCAATTTTCCAGTCTGGATTTGTTTGGTTGATTTTTTGCAAGCATTATTGTGTTGGGGAAAGTGTTGTTCTGGCAATCTAATGTTATTCTCCTCCTTGCCAGGCTATAGCAGTACAGGAAGAACCAAACTAAATTTCCAGGGAGCACATCTGGTACCTGGGCATGGCCAGTCCTTGTGCTGCTCCTGATTTATTCTGGGGACTGTTGTGAGACCAATTTATATTGTAGACTCCCAGACATCAAACTGAAGCCAATCATTTCACAAGGGAGTTAACCTATAGGAGTGGAGGTAAAGAGCCACAGCTGTGCCTCTGAGCATAGAAAGGACTTAAACATACATTAACCATGTATTTTCTGCTTAGAATCTTGGAAGTTTAAAGATGAATGGGCTCCACTCAGGCTGTGTCTTGTAACTACACATCCTTGCCCGAGTCAGTAAGCTCACCTGTTTGCTGCTGTGTGTTGATACAACCCAGCACTGTGCTGGACTGAGCAGATGCTGCAGTGACTTGGCTGGTTTCAGCATTACCTAACTTCCTAGCCCTGCCATGGGGGCTCTGGCTTATCTAGAAAATCTCAAGACACTGATTTCAAGGTGTCATTTTGTTTTTCTCATTGTACAGCTTGTCATTCAGGCCTGGTACCTCACAAGCTGTCCTAGTATCCTCTGACCAAATGAATTAATTTTTTACCCCCTTCCTTATGTCCTTTGGCTGATAGGAGAAGGAAAAGGGTGGCTTGACACATAGGCATCCAGTGCAGACTTTTGGGATGAGCTGCTGTGACCAGTGTAAGGGTTTGCCTCCATTACAGACCCTCAGCAGAGAGTTAGTCCTGATTATTTTGTGTTTATCATTCCCATTTGTAAAGTCCAAGGAGCCATCCTGCCACAGGTTGTGAAGGTCCCAGAGGCAGGGTCAGGAACAGGCTTTGGCTCAGCTGTAGGGCACCACTGATACTGATTGTGAAAGAATCTTGGTTACTCCTGCCTTTTTTGGGCTCATCTTTGCATAGTGACCAGTGTTTTTTATTTATGAAATCATTTCCCCAAGTAATGTTTCAGGCCTGAATATCTCGCTGCTTATGTCTTGTACTTTTTCTGCTGATCAGCAGAGGATTTTACTCTCTGAAATTTGTCCTTGTCCCTACAGTTCACTCAGACTATGACCAGCTCTCTTGGCATCATAGAGATGGAACCCAGAAGAAAATCCACGTGGACTGGCCACTAATGCTTAGAGTAGTGTGCTCTTGTAACAGAAGTGGCAGTCTGAGCAGGGTCTGAGTCTGAAAGTGTGGCCTGCTACAGAGCACAGCTGCCTTGTGGCCAGGAAACAGTGTTTCTTCATGGTGTGAAACGTGGTAAGGTGGGGGAAAATGTGTGTGGTGCTGCTTACTTGGAGGAGAAATGTTAGCAGAGGGAAGGGATGGGGGGTGTGTGTGGGAACTTGTGTGTGAAATGTAATGGTAGGAAAGGGTTCATGTGCATGGAGGTTCATGAGTCTGATGTGAACAAAGGAAAGAGTGGGCTTTGCCAGTGATAGCTTTGTGTGCTTAATAATTATTTGGCTTGCCTGGGAGGAGAAATGTGGAAAAATGAGTGGTGTCATAGGGCTCTTCTGAAGTAATAAATAACCTGTGGTTTCGAGAGATTTATCTATAGCTATGGGTGGTCATCTGAATAGTCAGAGTGAAGAATGTGCCCAGGGGTTCAGTTTCCTTCTCTTTCATTAATGTCTGGAGTTTTCAAGCAGTGGCCTTGAGGTAAGAGCTTTCTGGTGAAGGATCACAAAGAGAGATTAGAGACACTGACCCCAAATCATACACCCTCCTTCCTTAGCACTTGAGCTGTAGAGCGCAGATTCTAGAGCATGGGATTTCCAGAGCTTACAGTTCAGCTTCCAAGAGGCTGCTATGTCTTGTATCTGGTGGTTATAGGCACTAGAGAGCAAGTCATCCAGACAGTGTTTGAATGTTTAACTAATCCTGATTTCTGAATCCTGTGGTACACTTGCAGAAAACTCAAACTTTTTGGCTAAAACCCTTCTGATTCTTCTATCTTGCAGAGATTCTTTGTGTGCTGTAATTGGTAGGGCTATGTTCTTCCTCTAGGTCAGCTACCCCTCACTGAATTTGGACAATGGTCTGTCAGTGTGATTTACCTCCTTGTTTAGAGACATCTGTTTTACAGTTAATTATGTCATATCCAGAGTGCAGTTCAAAAGCCAAATCTGGTGCCAACAGTCTTTAAGTGCTACCCAAGGTCATCCTATCCCTGAAACTGAAGGCTAAAAAGCAAACAGCAAACTGAATTGATGGTAACAACGTTTGTTTCCATTTCTTTATGAAGGAAGGTCCAAGCATAAGTTAAGATGCCTGTAAGGTTTTATTTTTAATTGAAAATAAGCAAGTAATCTGTGCCTGTTCAGGTTAAATGCAGTAGCTTGCCAAGGAATGGCTTGTTCTTTCAAGGCTGTAGGTATACATGTTTACCTGGCAATGTATTCGCAGGCATGTGTGCTGCCTGGTGCTCTGTGGTATTTACCACGTTGCAGGTTCCCAAAACATAACCTGTGAAAGCCAGCTTGTAAGCTGAAATTCATCTAATTTCAGGCTGATAGCTCAGCTAAAAGAAATGGCTTTGCACTGAGAGGGGCGTTGTCACTCCATGGTGGCGAGCGAAACCCAGGTGCACTGTTTAGGGACAGCTCCTATGGTGCTGCCAGCTCCTGTGGGTGACTGCCATGACAACCCCTGTCTGCACCTGTGGACTTCTTTCTCACTAACATTTCAGCCTCTGGTTCCAAGTAGCTCTGTGACAAGCCCCTCAGGTTTTACCTGGTGTTGCATGCAGAGCTTTACAAAACAGCTTTAATAAACTTTTCAAAGGGTGATTATATGGAGAAATGTGTGAGAGTTTTGCATGAGTATGGCATAGAAGCATAGAGAGGGAATGTGTGACAGCTCAATTGCTAGCTGTAAATTGTGTGAGAGAGAGATTTCAGTGTGATATTGAGATGTTGGTACAGGCACTTGCAAGCCCTTATTTCTAGAGCACCTTGCCAGGTTTGAGGGATAAGGGAGTGATTCAAAGTGGAGGTGAAACAAAACTTACCAGATAATAGAATGCTTTCTGCTTTACTGATTTCTTTATGCTGAGGAACCAGTACCTTCTGCTTCTGTTTCAGAAGTTATATAGTTATTTATATAAAATTACAGTTATATTGTAAGGGGTTATTATTGTTGGCATGGAAGACAAGGGAGTAGATGCAGGCTTTGTTTGCTCTGATTTTGAATTTAACTCTTGGTAAAGGCAATTTTGTGTCAGTGATCAGTCATTTCTTTTCCATCTATTTATTTTAAAACCAGATAAATTAAAGTCTGTCAGCACAGAAGTTAAAGAAAAGGAATCAAACCAGTGGATGAAAGGCCAAAGAGAATGAGATGAACTAGATACCAGATACACTACCACATCATAATTGATGGAGGATATTTCCTGCCTTGAGATAGAAATGTTTCTTTGTCACATAAAACATTGTCATCTTCTTAAGGCTAAGGCTGGATAAAAAAAGTGTGATTTAGTTCTTATGAGAAAAAACCACTTCTCTTAGTCCCCAGGTTCTGCTCAGGAAGCAGGAGACCAGCCAAAAAGAAGGGCTAGAAAACCCATTTCCAGGTTACATCTGGAGTCTCTGAAAGAGGATAAATTTAGGACCAATTGTGCTGTCACTAGTGTGTACTTCTTTTTCAGGGTGGAACAGGAATGGGAATGAATACACAATGGTTTTAGGACTAGCAGCAAGCTTTTTAGAGTTTTGCTGGAAATGGCCTTAGTTGAATTTTGAGCAGCTAAAATATCATTAAGCTAGTTGTCTATTTATATGACTGCATCTTGGAAGTCCTTAACTATGAGGTATATTGTGACTTTCCTGTTGGTGCATTCCCACTGGAAAGGTAAGTGGTTCTCTATGAACATTTCTGTTTAGGGTAATATATTCTGCACTGTGGGAAGGTAAAGGAAAGGCAGATAATTCCCAATATGGATTTGGCTCATTAAGCTCCATTTAGACCTACAATGAATTGTCTCGATTTTGTGCTATCTTAAGGGAGTAAGTCTTGTAACAGGTTTTTCCATATTCAGTCTTGTCATAGGTTTCCTGACATACTGCTCATGGTGTGCCTAAGATGTGGTTTTTTTGGACCTGTTTGTGCTCTCTCTGTGAATGCTCAACTGTCTGTTTGGTGTTTCAAGCCTATTTCAATTCAGACTAATGACTTCAGAGAATTTTACCTAGGCCCACAGGAGGGTTTGCTGTATTTGAATCAATTGAATTCAGTAACCAGAAGGAGAAAAGTATGTTGCACAGATCCAGTATAAGAATAGGTATAGAAGTTAGTTACTTTCTTTTAGGAAGTACACACTGGGAACTTTTTGCTTTTGGTAAAAAGCTATTTCTTTGAAAGCTCCAATTTGAAAAATTCCTGAGAATACCTCCAAAATTAAATGGGATTTACTCTCTTAGACTGAACAGCTTAGCAGCCTTTAATAAACCACAATTAAAATTTTCATTTAGGAACATTCTATAACTTCAACATCTATGGTATGGACAAGGACTGGCTTGGAAACATGTTGTAACCATGATGCTCAGCTGAACATTGCTGAAAATCTGACCCAGACCTGGGTTATCACCTCAAAGACTCTTCCAAGTTTAGAAATTTCTTTCATTTTCATTTGCTGAAACAGTTACAAGGTGAGTGGACTCTGAAGCAGACACCACCTCTCAATGGCAGTTTCTGCAGATGAATAACAAAGCTCTTTAGGAATACTAAAACCAGACAAAAACTATGGTTAGGAAGAGGCAATCCCTAGTTACCCCATCTATAAATAAGCAAGCTATTGACTAGTATGATAGGTTTATATCTTTCATGTATCTTAAGCACTTTGGCAAGCAAAGATAACATGATGTGGATGTTAAAATGATGAACTAAGAAATGAAGTCGTCTAACTCATGGTTTAGGTGACTTGCAGTAATCACAGCCATAGGTTTTTGTGATCTTTCAGAACAGTGGTACTGTTTTCAACCTTCACCAGTTTAAAAATGTAGTCAGATAAGATGGGTGGGACATTTTAAAATACAATCCTACCACTAGATGGGGGGAAATTGTTATCTTGACAGTACTTTATAGTCCCTCTTATTAGAAGGAAAAAAAAGGGTTTACTGTACGTGCTTCTTCTATACCCAGAGTGCTGCTTTTAAGCACATTTGGTCTGACCAAGTGTGGGTGCCTGCAGTCTGAGCAGGTCACTTGAACTCTATATGTGAGAGAGAACAATAGACACATCAGCAGTGCATTTTCTCTTTTCCTGAAGTAGACCTCTAAACACACAGGCAGCTGAATGACATTGTAAAAGTGCTTGTTTTCCCTGTCCTGGACTGTAAAGGGCTCCTAAGTGGTCTCTCATCTCAGATGGAGGCATCTTCCTTGTAGGTGTCAAAAAGTGGATGAAGCAGGCCCCACACATTTTTTTTTTTACTTTTTGCAGGTGCTGTTTTTCACCATCTTCCTTTCTGGGAAAGCACTTCTGTCCACTGGACAGAAAGATTAAGAAGGGACCTCATATGCCTTTGTAATCTGAAAGCTTTGGGTGAAGTCTGTTTCTGTTTCAC
The DNA here is from genome assembly GCA_013398075.1 of Notiomystis cincta. Classification (NCBI taxonomy): domain Eukaryota; kingdom Metazoa; phylum Chordata; class Aves; order Passeriformes; family Notiomystidae; genus Notiomystis; species Notiomystis cincta. Next base: position 125,345 of record VZRX01015752.1, on the reverse strand, counting down.
CATCTGTCTCCTCTAAAACAGAGTAATCTCAGGAGTGTGCAGTTGCTGTGCTTATATCATGGGGATCCCACTGTGGCCAGGGCTCCTGCACATTGCAGGCTGCTTGTTCTGTCTCATCAGTGTCACATATGCTCCAGATCTCTGGTTAGAGCTGAGGGAGACTTAAAGTAATTTCCACACCTACTCCTTTCTCCAAACAGCTTTCACTTTAACTCATGAAAATGTACAAATGTTGGTGGGGCTTAAAGATGGATTTCTAGAAGCAGTGTTCAGTTTTGTAAGACTTATACCTGTTATGATACTTAAACCAAGCTGAAAATATCCCCTCAGGTAGTTCTTTGCCTTTAAACAGGTAATTCTGAAAGACTTAGGGCTCTATTCAATCCACAGAGAACGTTAATAGCAAAATTGTTCCGAGTTTTATTGGCAATGGATACGGCTCAGGATTCAGTCAACAAATCCAGATGGGTTCCCATATTCCATTTTTTTCCAGCAAAAGTGCTAGCAATTACAGCTTCATTGAAAGCTGTTACATTCTAAAAAGCATAAAAATGCTCCCAGTCTGCATCTTGCAAGGATGTCCAGCTTGCCTATGTCCTTGACATCTTTGTTCATGCTAAATAAAAAGGACACAAGTTATTGTGACCTGGCTTGCTGGTTATTTAGCTTCATCTTTCTTCCTGCCTTCAGAAAAAGACTTATGTGAGAACAGACATAATATACCTGCCAGTAGCTTCTAAATTTTGTAGAGGCTTCCTGCTTCCTTTCTAACATGTCAAAATGTGGCTTACTTGTATAAGCAGTTGGTGGTGAGAAAATTTGAGGTATGCACCTTTGTATTTAGATACTGTTTAGTTTTCAGTACTCCCTTTTTGTCCTTAGAAATGATTGATCCTGCAGGCTTTTAATGAAAATTAGTTTAATAGCTATGTATATACATATGCATACAAAAAATACATCCAAAATGTTGCTTGGCTCTTACCAAAGCGTTCTTCTTTGGGATGAGTAAAACTTCAAAGGATAGCTCATCTGGAAGAATACATATTTTTTTAAATTAAAGAAATAAATTGCTTTTGTTTGCAAGATATTTCTCTCAAATTGTCCTTTAAAAATGAAGAACTTAAATCTTTAGTTTTGCAAATTTCAAACCAGAATGGTTCTGTTTTCTGAGTACTAAAAAAAAAAATCATGTCTTTTAATCTAAGTGCATTGTATGCTTTTGCAAATATTACTGCTTGTCTTGAAGGCTGCAGTTCTGGGGAAATACGTACTGAGGAGAGTGGAAAAAAGAAAGGAAAAAAAAGCCCCAGCAGGTCTTGCAATATAATGACCAATCTAATCAGAAAAGCCATGGACAGGTGTAATGGAAAAAGGTAGGGTAGACAGGTACAGCTGAAGCAGGGAATGTTCAGTTGCTAGGAGGACTGATAACCTTGACTTTTATATTGCCATTATAGCTGATTTATTTTTCTACAAGGTCTAGTCGAGAACCTGGAATTTTTTTCCCCTATGATTACAGGTCCAGCTGAGAAGCTTTTAGGACCCTTCCCATCCTCTCGAAACAGGAATTCCAGCTGAATGCCATGAAGGAGTAGCTTTTCATCACTTTTCAATTCTACTAATGTTTAGAAAACCCTCTCTTTCACTGGGAAATACATAAGTTCAGCAGGAACTGTGAAAGAAATATGCTGCAGTTTCATGATGGGAAGGTTATTTTTCTACCTTAGCTATGATATAACACTTCTTTTAAGCTTTCTCTATCGTCCATCTCCTAGCCAGAATAAAATTGCTCTTTGAGGCATAAATTCCTTTGTTCTGCTACGAAGGCTCTGAATGGGGGGAGAGCTGATGATTTAGGAGCTGAGCTGATAACCAGGAGAGCTACATTCAGTGCCTTGGACTATCAGCCTCAGCAAGGCACTCCTTGGCTTTTAGCCACCCATAAAATGGGATGAGCGGTGCGTTCCCTTGCTGTTTGTCTCGCCTCTGTAGATCATAGAACATATGGTGCACCAATTGTCTTTCCCTTGGTGCCAAGGACACCAGGGATCCAGATTGCAGTTGTAGCTTCCAAGACAAGTCATAAACAATAACAGGAAACGAGATTTTTGTCTTGTCTCTGTTTTAGACAGACCTTGTTAAGAATTTCTGTTTTCCTCCACTTAATGTGTAAAGATAACCAGCTGATTCCAACGGGAAGCTACCCAGTGAAAGATGGAAGGATCAAAGTCTCTTTGCCACAAGAAAGCTCCTCCACACCTGCCCCTGCCCTCCTGCTGCTTTTTCGTGCTGAGAGTGAATTTTGACTTGTGAGCCAGCAAAGATGGAGGTCCTTTCTGGAGAAGAGAGGAGCCAGACCGTGGGTGTGGTGAGAGTAGAGATGGGATGCACAAAGCAGCAGAAATGTTGGTACCATGGGGAAGATGCTGAGCAGTGTGGGAACACAAATAGGACAGACAGGAGTTTCGTGTAGATGAGAAGGATTTGGGTGAAGCACATGTGTATTATGTTAGTCTTGTATGGGGTGAATAAAGAGCTGAAGAATCCTGTGGCACATTCTGCTACAGGTAACATAGTAATTTTCCAGAAAATTTCCACAGGAAATTTCCACTGTCCTTAAATAAGAAACTGAGATTTCCTTTGAGGAAAAAAACCCTGAAAAATATAATGTTAAATCAGTATTTTGAAGTGAAATGATGATTTTCAATTAGCTTTTTCTTAAGATGCTTTTGTCTATTCCTTGTTTATGAATAGAAAATATAAAAACACCCACAATTCTGTTTTAAATTAAAATGCAACAAAAGTAATTGTTTTACATCAAACCACAAGAGTAAGTGTGAAAGGGGATTTTTCTTTTCTTGGCTTAATAGTTGTGAATAAAGGGGTTTTTTTTCAGATTTTCAGCTCATTTTTAACTATCACTGAGCTGTACAGTGCTATTTAGGCACATGTAATGTTTCTTGACAGTTAAGATAAAATGTTTTGTTAGGAATGAAATGCTGCAGTGTTACACATTTGACTTGCTTCTTGGGTAATTGTGATTGGGTGCTTCTTGGGTGCTTCTGATTTATCTCCTGCTGGATTTGGAGGCATAAAGAAGTTGCAGGACCACCAAGTAAACAGCACTGATAGAACACTGGGAAATGGGTGGCCTCAAAGCCATACAGAAATCCTTCTGCTTTGTCGTCTAACCGTATCTGCAGGGCCAGTTGTTGGTATAAAAGAGGTGGCAGCTGTCCAGGGTGAGGAGGCTGCTGGGGCAGTAAGAGAGCTGCCTGCCTGGCCTATGCCAAAGCCCTGCCAGAGAGGTGTTGAGCCCTGGGGAGCTGGGGCTGGCCCCTCCTCAGACCACAGCCTTGGGCAGTGCAGCTGGAGCTTTGTGTGCCACAGCTCTTCACCCCAGGTTCCTACCTTCCACCATGGCAAGAGCAGCTTGTCCCCCGTGTCTCCTCCTTTGGCATCCAAGCTGGCTCAGTGTGGATGGACAACGAGCCCTGAGCTGGTTCTGCTGGGCTGCACAACAAACACTCTGAGTCTGCTTCTCACTGCATTAGGCAGTGCTGAAGCCTTCATCACCTGCAGCTGCTGATCAAAGAAGGAGACTTCTCTATGAAAATGCTTCTCTGCAGATTAAACTGTGCATGTTGCCTGGAGTCAGTCTGATTTTTTGCAGGCTGCCACAAATCTATGCATGTCTTTGTCTATTTAGAACAGGATCTTCAGTTTCCTTATAAGATAAAAAGCCAGAAGAAAGACAAGCTTACAGTAAAAGTAACTCCTTATATGTGTACATGTTTGCCTAAAATACATTCCAGCAATATCTGCTCTGTCAGCTGGAGTACAGAATTGTTTTTTGAGTTCTGGAATATCGGCAGCTCTGGAAGGGAATTTTAGCCTAGTTGTGTATGGGTTGAAGTAATGGTTCCATTTTTGGTGCACATCAGAATGAATGTCTTTGAGATATCAGAAAAGAAGATACTTATGGACTTGAATTTTGAACTGCTACCCTGTTTTGACAAATGGCATGTGTAATTGGAAGCAGAAGACTAACCTGTGCACTCTAATTCTTGTTAGAAAAAAAAAAAAGGGGGATCCATTAGCAAGTAAATGTCACCTCTTGCCAAAGACTATTGAAATGAGAGGTGTATACTCTAGCATTTGCTGTGGACTGTATAGAAATAATAATTCAAAGCAAAATGTGTTAATGTGCTGGCATTTTATACATACAGGAAGCTGGAAACTAAGTATCAGGGAAAAGGAATTAGAATTGAAAGAGTAGAGCAGCATTTGAAACTCATGATAGATTATTTTGATCTTCTGGTGGTCAGGAACAAAGGGCCACATTTCTTTATGTTAAAAACTATCTGGTGTTTACTTGGATAGGAGCCTTTTCACTGGCATCCATACTTCCCTAGGAGTGATAGCAATTTATTTTCTCTCTCAACCAACTCCAGATTGATGCAACAGGGAATTTATGGACTTCAAGTGGCAGGAAACAACCATCCTTTAAATGACACGTACAATTGAAGACTTAGCCTTACTTTTGATCATGTCAGTCCACTCATTTCTTCAAAGCTTTGTGTTTGCTGTAATTTTATTTCTTGTCTTGTGCTGTGGTGAGGTCTGATTTGTCTGGTATTTCTTGTTTTCTCTCTTCACTCTGTTTTGGATGTGAATTAAGCTTGAATCTCTTTTACATCAATCTTCTCTCCCTGATGGTCTTGTTAATTCTGTATTAAGCTGAAGCCTGTCCATTTAAAGAAGCCCCTTTTGCAATTGAGTGTAGCAAGTGCTTTGGATGTCAGTCACTTTCTGTCTTTGTCAGTGCTTTCTAGAAGACAGCTTAAACTGAAGCAGAGTACTAGTTAGTTCCATATATTTGTTATAGTTCTTGGTTGCATAATGTTACCACATGGGGATCTGAGCCTTATAACATCTCCTCAATATTCAGGAGTAGTTGTGAGAGAGTCCTCAGTTTGATCCATGAATTTAAAGGCTGTCTTGAGGTGGTATTTTTGTGATATATCATATTTTCTGGTCAAAAGTACTAGGAAGGAATGGACTTTTGATGATGTTCCACTGAATCTAACAGGAAAATTTCTGACTCGAAATTATTTTTCAGTGGAAAAAAATTTGTGGCATTTGTGACATTCCTTATGGAATGGCTACTTTTCTCATACTTGTTTGCTTTTCATACAAATTGTACATATGGTGCTTCTTCTCTCTCTGGTTGAATTTATAAAAATAGCCTTTAAAAAACACTTTAAAAATATTGAGCCAAAAGTCAGGTCTTAGAAATGTGCCCAGAAATCCAATCTGCAGCTGATTTTAGGGTGGTGTGGCTTTTTGTTTGTTGTTGCTGTCCCTCATGACTGTAACAAAGGGATTTGAGGTAGTAGATTCCCAACTTTGCAAATTTGTTTCTGTCTCTCCTTGCTCTAGCAGAAAACCTCTGATAAATCATACTGCAGCAATTTGAAATGTTACCTTTCCCTTGCTGTTCATCATGCTGTCAGAACTGTTCAACATGCTGCATTTCATGGTATGTAACAGTACTGACAGACCTTTGTGTCTTGGCTACCCCAGCTTGGGGTGAGTCTGGCCTATTAATTTGTGTTGTAATGAAAACAAGCCTGCACTGCTTTGCTGGGCTGAGAACTGGAGTGTTAACCAGACAGAAGCAACATTGTTAAGTGGTATAAAATTGGTGGGATTACAGCAAAACCGGAACAGGCCAACTCTCTTGCTCCTATCTTGGACTTAGTAGGTTTGAGCAGGCTGCAGTGGAAACACTGTCAGGTGCTGGGCAGAGTTGGCTTGAATATTTTTGCAGTTTCGTGTCAAAGGGGAACAATTTCTGCTGAAGTGTTTGTGTTTCAAAACCTTCATTTTTAATCTGAGTAGGGACTAGAGATTTAAGAGAGAATCTTGGAAAATATTCATTTAACAATGAAAAAACTACTTTAAAAGCAAATAAACATAACACCCCCTGCCCCGCCAAGTTTTACTCATGCATTTTGCTGGTCCTGTTATAGAGTAGAAGACAGTTTGAAAAATGTTAACTTTAACTTGTATCATTGTCCATGTATCTCATTTTCCCACAATATTAAACTAATAATGCTTAAGACTAAACTAATTCACTCTGTACTACTCCCTTGGTCCAAATTCCTTCTGACTTTGGGGAACCAAGACTTGGTGTGTTACTTACACTGCAGTATTAAAGTATTCTTTCCTTCCCCACTAAATAAAGATTTATAATTTTTTTCTGATGAGACTGTAGTTTTGTAGTCTTTAGTCATGTTCATATTTCTCTGGAAATCAGAGGAGCATCTCTGGTGCTTGAGGCCCAGCGCCTTTAAAGTTGTTTCTGGGATGTCTGTTCCATATCTCTGGAGGCCTGAACATGCCCAGATATCCTTCAAGTACATGCCAAACTTTTGTCAGCTTCAAAAAAGATACAGAGCTGGAGAAAAGAGCTGCTTAAGTAGATTTGTTCTGGGAGTCCTGAGGTAGCACTACTTTTTGCATACAGAAAATGTTTTACTGGGTTTAATATTTTAACTATTTTATTGATTTTTGTCTGTTCTTCCTTCCCTCTGTAGGATTTCTCAAAGAGAGTAGCAAGCATAACACTTGTTTGGTGAAACTGAATCCAGTATCTCCTTCAGGGATGTGCTCATCTGCTCAGTCTTGTATCTGGCTCTACTGAGATAGATGGGCTCACATTTCACGTAGCTGGCACAGGTTATCACTGCTCTTCCAAAAAGCCTTCCAAACCATCCTTCCTCTGGGTATTGTGTTTGTGTATGTAGCTTCATTAACAAACAACCTTGGTATAGCACGTGGGCTGCTGCAGCATTCACTGCTTTCATGCAGACAAAGCAATTTACAGGTGGCTGAAGTCTGAGATAAGTGCCCAACATCAGCAGTGACCAGCTTTTAGCCATTCTCTTTAGAGGGCTGAGTTTGTTTACCCTTGGCTCACACTTACAGTCCTGGCAGTGTGGGTGTCTGTGCCCTTCCCAGCTCCTCTGGGGTGTGCTCTCTTGCAGGGAGTTATATCATCTGAGGGAACCTTGCCTTTTGGGGCAAGTGTTCCTGCAGCAAAGTCTCTGCCTTTTCCTTAGATGAGGGTTTTAACAGGCATGTCCTAATCTCTTAGAGGCAAGGAGGAAGACACACTGTACGAGGGCACGTTGGGGCTGGATGCAAACAGGACATTGGGGCTTAATCCAGCTACGAGGTGGTTTGGAGAGCATGAGGGGAGCTAAGCACCCCTTTCTGCCCCTCTGTGCTTTCAGCAGAGCTTGTGAGAAGGCTTGAGCTCACACTGTGTTTATTTCTCCTCCTCCTTCCTACTGGTTTATCTGTTCTCTAACACCACACTGCCTCACACAGAAAGCCAGAGTGACCTGTGAAGCACAGGGACTCTGCTGAGGGCTGAGCAGCAAACACTAAGAAAAGATCTCAGGGTTTGGCTGGAAGATTTGTTTATATGTTTGCTTTTGCCTTGGGCAAAGCACATTGTGAAAAGAAATGGATCTAAAAATAAGATGGAAGCTTATGTGAAATGGGAATAACTAAAAAGGGGGTGACAGGAAAAGCAGCAGAAATTTATAGGACAACAGCACTAGCTTGAAACAGAAGGTGGGGTAGGAAAACTAAGGTGAAAGCAATCAAGTCCCCTCTTCCTACATCCTCTTACACGTAGTTCTACACAAGGCTCACCTTGTGTTCACACAGAACACAGCCTGCTCCTGTGGGGTTTTGTGTAGGTGTGGAGATTCTCCCTCAGAGCTGCTTGCCACTTAGCTAGCTCTGCTTGAGGAAAGGGACAGTTGCCAGGAGAGAACAAGGGACAGATAAAAACCAGACATACCTGTATCATCCCAGCACCACCAGAGGACAAGCTCAACTCCTGTAAGAGAAAATGAGATTGCTCCTCAGGAGATTGAAGAGATGCTGGTCTCCAGTATAAGCCAGAGGTTTGGCAAAGGGAAAGTACCAATTCAGCACTGTGACCTTGTGCTGGGTTTTTTGGACACCATTAAAATATCTAAACCCCATTTTAATAGCAGAAAAATATCTGACTTGTAAAATACAATTATAAAAGGTTTCAATGAATATCTGCTACACCTAGGAGGGTAGGAGGAACTAACCTTCAGGTTTCAAGTCTGGAATGACCTGCTGACAGGGCTTTAAAGTCAGTCACAGAAGAGCAGGCTGTCCTGTGAACCTGAGATAGATTGTCAAGGGAAAACACTCTGGCCTGCTCACTGGAAAAGCTCAGAATAAAAAGACTGAAAAATCACTGTGCAGTTGAGGAGCCCTTTCAACTCCTTTGTGGAAAGTTATACTGGAATGTCAGAAACGTGGGGCTCTTGTCTAGCTGAATCTGTATTTAACGATAGACCTATTGTATAGGTACATGCTGTGGGCTGGTTTGGAGTTACCAGGAGGCTGCTGTTCTTCATGGCATTGTACAGTGGTAAGAATCTCAGTCTGTATATGTGAATGCATGTAAAATGTGTCTGTAGCTATTTATGTAAAATGAGGGGGAGGATGAAACAGTGCTGGTTATCTCTGAAAATTCCTCTAAAACAAATCATCTGTGTTTCTGTCTAGACAGTGTGTATATGTCTGTCCAATACATAATTTATTTCAAAAATAAATTTATTTCTTCAGAAATAGCTGTCATTCTAAAAACACTGCCCTCCCTGAGGATGGAGCTGATGTCTTTTTTTGGAGCCACCATTTATCAATGTTTTGGTTGTAATTTGGTTATGCCATCTGAAACAAGATGTTCAGTTACTGAAAGGAGAGAAGGAGAGGTACTTCAGTGGTGCAAGGAATTTTGTTATATACTTGGTAATATTTGAATTTTTTCATAAGCAACGTAGTAAAAGTTGCTGTTAAGTAACACTTAACAGCTTCTGAAAGCTCCCTTTAAGTCACGGATTTCCATTTGGCTTGCCACCTTAGAAACAGAAGTGAAAGAAAAAGTGGTTAGCCACCCTTGCCACAGGTGATCGGTGTGTTTAGTCAGTGTAAAAATGATCTAGTGAAAAAAGTTAATTTACCACATTTTTGTGACTTTTTTTTTCCCTTTTGAATTTTAAAGCTGAAAAAATCATTCACATAGAGAGAAAATAACTCTAAGGGAAGAGCTTTGGAAAAAGCCTCCCTTATTCCAAGTTTCGGTGTTCCCTTACACATCAGCTCATGTTCAAACTGAGTATCAGACACCCCTGAGAATCAGGACAGTTTTATGACTAATTCACATGGAACCCCAATTCTGCATACAGCATTCACTGTCTTTTTGGGAGTGCAATGAACCAAAGCACAGAACAATGGAGAATCAACTCTACTGTCAGTCTCAAGCAGTCAAACTGTCTTTCTTCCTATGTTACCCATGTGTGTTCATCAATTTTTTTTCCAATTTAGGAAGTAAGTCTATTCTGTGATGTGGATGTACATACAAAAATTGTTGGAAAAAATGCATAAAACTGGTACATGGATGGACTGCAGTATCTTCTTGCATTACAGATTAAAGGCCTCTCCTCACCAGCTCTTTTCTGGAGATGACTGAGACTCGATGTCAATTTAAGGAATCCACTAAATAGTAGGTAAGCAAGTGACAATTTACACTAACTGAAATTCATATGTTTTAGTTAGGAGATTTTTAGTTAAGTCTATTGTTATATAAAGCAATAATAAAGACAAGAGCATGGCAGATTGTAGCATTTTCCAGGATTTGGGAATTACTTGAAATGAAGACTTTTGCTCTGTTCTTAGGTCTAACACTTACTAGTAGTTTAACAACAGATGTGGCACTCAGTTTCTGTGTCAGTTTACACATTACATGATGATATGCAAGACTTACCAATACCTAATTACTGGGGTTATCATAAAATCTTTAAAATGTTTGTTATGAAACCAGATACTCCTATGGAGGAAAAGCTATCAAAATGTTAGATTTTACAACTAGAAGCAGTGAAACTTGAGGTTATTGACCCTTGGAAATTACAAAATTCAGGAAAAAGAAGGTGCTTCCACTTGGAAACAGGAAAAATAAAAAGTAGAACTTTCTATATAACTGATATTTTTTTTTTTTTTTCAATTTTGAGGGGAAAAAGAAGTTCAAGCATTTTATTTGTTTATTTAAAACATATACCAGATTGTCTGGAACTTTATTTCTAGGGATTTTCCAGGCTACTGCCAAGAATTTAAGAATAGCTGTTACCCCTTGGTACAGAGAGTGGATTTGGTAAACCATGGTCCTGCCACCTTTGGGCTTTCCAGCTCCTAAAAAAGACTTATGTTCATACAATTGGTTTGGAGCAGTGCAGTGATATCTGCTTCCCATTGGGTTAGGGACCCAAAGCTTTCCTAATGTGAAATGACAGAACACAGGGGCTGTCCTAGGGCCAGGCACACAGCTTGTGCATGGTCTGCAGATCCTGATGTGTGGATGCTTGCAGGAGTCACCATTTTCCCTTCTGGCCCCATTGGCAGGGGCAGCAGAAGTCCTGAGAAACCAGATTTAAATCAGAGTTGTCAGCACTTCTCCTCTCCTTGATAAAGGATATCCCCCTGACACCCTAATGCTGTGTGGTGTCCTGTTGAAGTCTTGGGACATTCACAGCTTGCAGGAGCTTTGTGGGAGCCTGTTGGGCTCCTCATGGAGTCTCCTGACAGTCTGTGTGACCAGGAGGAATGAACTCGGCCCAGAATCAAGACAACTCTTGGGAACTGTGACACTCATATATTGACTTTTTGTCTGAGGGGATCACAGTTCTCTTTGTTAGGAGCGAGGTGTCAGGCTGGAATTACAGTTTGAGGATGGTGCAGCTTTGAGTCATTGTGCAAATCTCTGTTAGACCGACTTCAGGACAGCTCTGCCAGGCCAGCTCAGCAGCCCAGCCTTAACCTTTCTCTCTCCAGGCTGAATTGTTGAAGTGTTGCTAGAGAACAGTTTCACAGAGCTCCTGAATTTCAGTGCTTGCTGAATCTCTGTGCATTTGTGCTGAAGTAGGAAGTCCCTGAATTTACTTCATAAGGCTTAAAAATTCTTCCCTTGCTTGGAGATGCTTTGGGTGAAAGATACCCAGGTGATTCAAACAACAATCCTCTAGAGATCTGTTGTACCAGAGCTCACAGCAACTCATAGCAAACCCATTAGGTTCTATCAAAATTCTTTGACTTACTGTACTCTGCTAATTAATTGATAATATAAGGATATGATGAAAAACAAGCAACTTGAATTGGAAATGAATGAATAACAAGCTTATCTTGCACTGATTGCATAAATAAACATGGAGGAGAGGTTTTTGTGCCTCTGGCAAACAGCTGAAATGAGTATTTCAAATAAGACCTGTCTTTCTGCTCAGTAGAAAACATCTTATTTACACTGGTGCTCATTGTCTGGTTCAGAAGGGAAAGGAAATAGTTTCCAGTCTCCTGATCTGAGCTGGGCAAGTGCATGTCACAAGGCAAGCACAGACTGAATTTCTTGCCTTGCATGTGGCATCCCACCTTCTCCACTGTGAAAGGGGTAAAGATTGTTAAGATTGCTATAGAAATACCAATGATATCTTTACTACTTATATGTTTGACTACTTTTCCTGTTATTCACCTGCTGGTGACCACAGAGGCCATTCCTGTATGAAAAATAACTTGGTTTTATTACTGGATATGGTGGTATTGAGATGAGCTACACTGAGAAGCCTGAAACCTGGTGTCCTATCCCTACAGAAAGGCTCCAGCCTGAACACCTTCAAAACTAGATTTTCCTCTCAGGATTTACTTCTGTTCTAATGGGTACCAGCAGAGGAAGCAAGAAGGGAAATTAATTGAGATCCTTGTTACCTGAAATGTGGCTTAGGAAAGAACCCAGAGGAGTTCATGAAGCACAGGAGAAGCTGAGTGATTGGCATTTCAGTTCACCCAGAGAGTGGTTGTGTAGGGATGCCAGTTTTGAGCCTTAAGTTTGGTCTAGGTCCTCCAGTATTGGCCTGGATAGATGTCCATCAGCACTCCCTTCATGTTGAACAGTTTTTTCACAGGTGCTTTCACAACTCCCTGTTGCTACTCTCTACAGATGGTATGGTGCTACCATTGGTATGGGAGTAGCATAGGCTTCTTGGTTTTTAGCCATATAGCAGTTCCTTGGCCATTAGCAGAATTCTTTATGATTTCAGGTCTAGATTATATAGTGTCAATTTTTATGAAGGATTCTTTTGCATAACTAGCAGTAGTCCAAGATGTTTTAAAGTCTAAGTCATTCATAATCAACATGCAGCACACTTGGATATGTTCTGTGTTTTCCTCATCATATCACATACTGTTGTTTCAGTGGAAAACTCCCCTGCTGGATAGGTAACAAAAAGAAAAACTGTGCTTTTAATGACACAAGGACCATTTGTGGTTGTGTAGTTAAGGAGAACTTTGCTTACGCTCGTCTTAGCAAGTAAAGTTAGCAGAGGTTTTTTTCTGCTGTAATACTGGCTTTGAAGAGACCTTGATGAAAGGACTATGGAATTCTCTATCCTAGAGAAGCACAGGAGACCCAATTAGTCACTGTGCCTCCCCTAGCAAGGCTGAACTGCACTAGCTATTTCAAGTGATGGAGTCTGCCTGCAGCCATCTGTTTGGACACTTGGACTTTCTTCTTGAAACCTTTTAATTTAAAAATCACTTAAACGAGTGTTTTCAGAACGAAAACCAAAGTGATTTAACAGATAATTTTGTAACCTGTGAGTTTAAACTGCAGGAATATGTCCATTAGCTAAATTGAAAGTTAATAGAGCATTTGTCTTACAGCAAAGAATCTGGCCTACAGTAAGGAGGGACATTCCTTTGCCTGTCTGGAAGGGGTTTATAACAGGATTACAGTTAGCTCTGTAACTCTAGCTGGTTTGATCTGAGGCCAGGAAAGAGACACGGAGCAGCTCACATAAAAATGCAAACTCATACAGTATTATTTCATTCTTGGCAGTTCTTTTGCCTTCTTGTCTTACCCAGATGTATGTGGAGGATCACTGACTCCACTCTGATTGTACCAGCTTGTATTTGGAGTCTTGGAAGAAGGACATTATGAATCTTGTGCTGTACTGGTTGCCTGACCCCCCAGAAGCAGAAAGAGAAAGGCAATAATTCATACAGTGCTGCATAAATCCATGAGAGGACTTGGCAGAGAAAAGAAGCTAAAGGTTAGTTGATCTGAACAATCTCAAATTAACACATACCACCTACCTGCTCCCCCCTCCCCCCATCAGATTTGAATCAGCTCTTCTGAAGCCTAGTAGTGCTTTCCAGTAACTCACTTTATCAACAGCAAAAATAATTCCTATGGGAATAAACAGCTAAAGCAACCATGATTTTTGTCAGTCAAAACTACTAGGCCAAATTCTGCAAGTCCTTCACCTGTATTCTGTTAAATCACTGCTGGTATCAAAAAGATTAATTTTGCTTGAGTCAAAGGATAGTGATAGCATGGTGCTGGTAGACTGAGTGAGTATATCTGGATCTGTTTACTACTTGACTGCAAGAGAACCAGCAACACTTGTCTGTCACATCAGTGAGCAAGGAGCCATGACTTGTGTTTGCCAAGTGAAAAAAATCACACCAAATGAATAGCCAGATGGACCCAAAATCACAGCTGAACTGTCAGACAAGAATTAGAAAAATAAACAGGACTGCATGATTTGTCTGTATGATCTACATTTTTAAAAGAGGGTCTGGCAGCATTTTTAAGAATGTTAGGAGATTTGAAGATGTGAGTTTTTGTCTGTGTTCTCCCTACTCTAGAAAGCTCTCAGCACCCTCCCTCCTCCTATAGTGCTGCCTCTGAGGATGGCTCTAGGGGTGAGAAGAGCAAGCCCCAGATGGCAGCAGGTTGGTGGAGACAGCCTGGCAGAAAGGGAGCCTTCATGGAGCCCTTGGAAGTAGCCTTGCTTATTTCTGCTGAAGTATAGGATAGGGCTTCTTTTGTTTATTGTGGAACATTGAGGGTAGGTAAGTATTGTCCATGGCAAATTTATTCTGAAATAATAGAAGAGAGAGGGGGAAAACTGTAGCATAAGGCTGTAAACTGTAAAAAGTAGTAATGCTCTACTCCAAGTGTCTTCATCTGATGGTGGGCTTAGACTCCAGTAGGACAGACTTCCCATCCTTCCTTTGATGCTGTTCTATATATGGAGGGAGTTTGGATTCCCCAATGGATCTTAGTACATTTAAGAGCTTTTTCAAAGTTGTAAGGAAGAAAATGTAGCTTAGTTTGTTTATTAAATATATGCTTTTGAGTACTAGAGTTGCAAATTTCCTAGGTTTTAGGATGCCCTTTCTTAATTTGTTTACTGAGTTCTCTAAGGGATAAGTTAATTATGTTACAGCCAGTTCAAAGTATGCCCTGTGCAGAGCTTAAACATTTGCTGAAAGGTATAATAGGTGGCTAGGTGGTCATAAATAATCCTTTACTGTATTAAGTTAGGATTCAAACATGCAGCTAAATTGTCCTGTGTCCTTTCCATGTTCTTCTGTGCAGATTGTGTCAGTGGGTTTTTCTGAGGGCAGTGCTTGGTGGGCATCATGACGCTGTGAACACTGAAGCAAGCAAGATAATTTCCACAGTTGTTATCTGAGTGAAAAATGAGGTTTTGTTGGACCTTCCCCCAACCACCTCTTGTTCATTGTGGCTTCCTTATTCTGTATTTTCCCCTCCATTAGCCCCATTTCACCAGCCCACAACTTTGTCATAGGTGTAAATGTCAAGTGGTTTTAAAAATTAATCAGAACACAATTTCTGTAACCCTTGGGTATTCGATTTTCTCCACCTCTGTACTTGCCCTCTAAAATGCCCCCTGTAATTACTTGGTATGGGCTAAGTTGGACTAATTACTAACAGATAAATGTAAAGTGAATTACTGGAACTTACTTGGTTCCTCAGCCAGATTTCAGACTTCTCACATGTTTTTCCTTAGTTATTACAGCTAATATGTTTAGTACCTCATCCCACACCATGTTAGCATCAATGACAGGATTTATGGGGGTTTCCAAGAGTACTCATTTCTCATTTGGTCTCAAATTAGACCAAAATGCAAACTTTATAAAAACAAATTTTATTTCATTTTCCAGGAAATTAGTGTTTGTAATTTATTTAATTTTCAAGCCTTTAAGGATATTTTATATTGTTATATTATCTATAAATGTTATAATGTTTTATAAAACACAATAAAAATTCAAAGGTAAATATTATTTTAAAATTTAAATTTAAATATGAAATGCAAATATAGGCATATGAAACAATTAAACCTTTCAGGATTTTTGTGGGATTTACTATTCGTTTTGTCAACCCAATAGTTTGCCAAGGCAAGCATGAATTTGTGAAATGTTTTGGTCTACCTGAGACTTCTTTTTTTAATTTCAGCAAAATCTCAACTATCAAATGCTATCTTCAGTTGTATGAGCAGGACTACTGGAGAGAAATAATATAATGATGTGGCTTCAAGGAGAGCTGTTTTGGTTTATTCAATGAGCATGGATTTACTCGGAGAGCTCTGGAGGCTCAGGGGGTTCAAACCCCATTTTTCCATCTAATTAGCAATGGCAATATGATAGATACACCCCTCATCACACAATGTAGTTACAGCTGGATGGCTCTGAAGCCACGTAGTCATTAATTCCCAGAAAACACAAGCAGACATGCAGGGTTGAACGGAGCCCATGTTTGTTCAGAGACTTCCTTGCTGCCTAAGTGATTTACAGTTTCAAGTAGTTTAGTGTGCACATGGTGAGTTTGCTGTTTCTTGCTGTATTTGGTGCCCTGTTTAGTCATTTGCTGGAGGTTTGTTCTGTCACTTCTGAATGAATTTGAGTGACTGTGGCACTCAGAGTTCAGTTGGGATTGGGTGTAAATTCAGGAATGTTCATGGCCATGGGAGTTGTCTTAGGAGAGATCATGGCCCTGAGGGTACATTTGAGGAAGGCTTGTAGCTAGGTCAGAGAGTGGGAGTGGGGTGCTAACAGAGTTTTATGCATTAATCTGGAAGATTGTGGTCTTGGGACAAGTATCAGGGGTGGGCATGGTCTCTGGAAAAAATGCAGTCTTGGATGCATTTGTCTAGCCCTTTGTGTGTGTTGGGACCGACATATACTGCCCTGCTGAAAGGCCTTTTTTTGACCTTTCATCTGCTACTTCCATGGCAGCTTGCTCCCACTGGAGATCAGTCCTCACACACTTCTTGTGGTGCATTGGGTAAGGAACCTGCAGAAGAGAAGTGAGGCCAGGCTGCCATTGCACTTCTGACTTCTAATCCGAGATTCGCTATGGATGCTTTAATGGCACCTTTTAAATACATTTGTCATCACTCATTCCATGCAAAATCAGACAGCAATATTAACTGTTCATACATTGAGCATAACTATAATTATATATGGTATGAGTGTATATATAATTATGGTCATGTGCAGTATCTGAACAGTGGCTGTTGCTGCATGCAACTGTGGAGTACTCTGGGAGGTCTCATATACAGAAAAGAGCTGGAGAAGTGTTGGTGAAAGGGTAACTATAAGCTAAAGGATAAAAGCACCTGGCAAAAAAGCATTATTTGTACTTAGGAAACAAATGTGTTTGTGGAGTAGCACTTGGTACTGCTGGTAGGAACACCTCAAAATGTTCTCCCAAAGACAGACCACTGTTTACATAGAATGAAATCTGTGTTCCTTTTTCTCCAAGTGTGTAAACTGCAGTGGTTTTATTTTTGGTGACATCTTCCACAATTGTACAGCACCTGTAACTTGAGTATGCACAGCAGCTCAGCTCCAAAAAGGGAGGTTGGTTTGTCTTAAGGTAGGTACCCAAAAATAGAAGCAGTTTTGAAAAGAATGAAGTGTAACTGTCAGAAGACTAACAGCTTTGTTCTGAGTGCTAGGGAAGTAATGGTGATCCCAGGCGTTATTCCTCTCTTCCCCATACAGGTGTGTTCCACAGGGGGAATGCACTATGGCAGAGATGACAGCCTGGGCAGGTCTTATCAAGAAACTCAGTATTTCTAAGCATGTTCTCAGCTCATGCTGCAGGAATCAGCCTTCTAAGACAAACTGGAAAACTACATGAGCACCAAGGTCCACATACATGATTTCTTTTCTCTCCTTTTTTCCTCCTGACATTCACTTTTCTGATTTTTTGTCTTTTTGCCCTCCATCTGCCTCCCACACTCCTTTGGCACTCCTGCTCTTCCCTGTCGTTGCCTTTCCATTTCTTCTTTTCATGACAAGACCAATCCATCTCTCCTCTTTTTACTCCTTGCAATTATTTTTCTTCTTAAAAGATATTTCTGCCTGCTGTGCCTTTAATGCTGGCTTCTTAGAAAAAACCAAACTTGCCTCCAACAGCAAATTCCTTGAAAAGTATCTTTACAACATTGTCTCCTTTGTCTCCTAGGCAATTTTTTTGGTCTCTTTTTCACTTAATTTTTGGCAAAATCGCTCTTCTTTAGCGTGTTAGTCAACAGAACTATTAACTACCTTGGTTACTCTTCTAAGCCTCGTCACCTCTGCATAGCTCTGGTACTTAGCAACAAAAAAATCCCAAGGTATTTTTCCACAGACTTTCTCCTGCACCTCTCTCTCCCCACAAGAGAATGTTTATAGCAAATTATCCCTCCCCCAAACCAGAACTATTTGGCTCTGAAAAGCTAGTAACAATGCTGCAAACAAGGAAGATCAGCAACAGAACTTCTCTTCAGGGAAACACTGAAGAAGTAGCAGCAAAAACAGTGGCAGTAACCTCAGAGTGCATGGGTCACTTCATGAAAAGTTAGAGGTGTCCTTTGATTTGGCTTTCCCATGTTGTGTAAAAGTGCATTTTTTTGTGCTTTAATCTATGTCTATACAAAAGGGTTCTTTCCTGTTTGTTATTATGCACATCACATGAGAGCTTCAGCAGCGGGTGTGGTCTGTGGGTTTGAGGCTGTATCACCACTGCAGATGCTAGGCAATGGTGGTCTTAGGGTATTAACTGTACAAAATCAGGAATAAGACTTCATTATAGAAATCACTTGTACCCATTTGTCTTGAATGCTGTTTTTGATTCCAAAACCAACAAATTTTGTGTATCCTCACATCTATAACACATGTAACAGTAAGGTAAGATACATTGTCAGAAAGCTGACAGACTGATAAATGAGATTATTCGAAGATAGATATATAGATATATCTATATAGATAAGAAAATGGTAAATGAGAGGTGAAATACAAGTATGCAAGGCAAAAAGGGAAAGACTGTATCTGAAACTGGCTTGGGAATCTTCATAAAATGTCATTAACCTATGCAGCTCATTGCTGTTGTTGCCTTTTTCCCAACTTGGAAATGAAACTTAAGATAATTTTAGTAAGGAGGTAATATAAGAGTGGATCTTTATTTGAAGGCCTTCGGGGCAGTTATGGAAAGATGTCCACAAAAGTGCCTGCGGCTGCTGTGTTAAGGCAGAAAACAAAGTGGTAAAAATGAACCCCATTTCATTAAATTTATGTATTGTTAATTTTTAGGGTCCTGGTTTTGGCAAAAAAGGGAAGTGGCATAATGGGCACTGGGCATATCTAGAAGATTTAAATTCTGGTGACAAAGAACTATGTCTTTCCTGTCCATTATTTGTTAGTAGACGCCATGTGAAGGTATTTCCTGTTCAAATCTTGTTGTGGCTGAAGTTCTCTGAAATAAGTTTTACTTTAGCCAGCTTTAATTTAGCTACTTTCCCACTTACTGTCCCATCTACATTTTGAATGTGGTACATAAGGGGCCCCACAGAAGCATAGAATGGCACTTTATGCCCAACAGACCATGGACAACATCACACATCAGAGGAAAGGCCAGTTTTATTAATGGAGATGGGAATAAGATACCCCAATCATAATAGCTGTGTATGCCAGTGGTTACTCTCCCTGGTACCTTTAGAAGAAGCAGCTCTAGGAGAGGTACCACACATCCCTTCTGGGGAGTGCAGCTTGTCCAAAGTTTAATGATTTCTTCTGACTCCAAAGAGCCCTGGCTGATGCCACAGCGTTCTTGGGTTGGCTGAGGGGAAGCATGGAAGATGTGTTCTCTCCTGCAGAACATAACCATCACCACCATAACCATAACCAAAACCACCTTGTGAATCCTGCTTTGGAATAGGGGCTCTGTTAGGCAGCCACAGGGAAGTCTGTGGGCTTTGAAGCAAAACACATTTTAAGAGTTGCAAATATGTTCATGTAATTCCAGACTGACATCTGAAGTCCTCAGAACTCTTAAATGGTTTTTGAAATGGAAAATCCCACCCAACTATAGTTCTGTTAAAATCTATGGCTGTAACTACAAAGCTTCTTCCAAGGTTTTTGAGTGATAATGGTTTCTTATGTCTCTAGCTTAAAAGACGCATTTTTGTAACTTTCATTCACTACAGGTAGTCACAATAGGGAGGAATCATCCAGTTTGAGTTTAAAGAATGAAGTTTAGCCCAGCTATTTTTCTCCAACTGGATGTTTTTTCATTTTAAATCTGAGCCCATAAAACATATGCCTTAGAGTAAGTTTTTTATAATCATATAATGAACTGTATCTGGTGAGTAATTACCGCTCCACTTTTTTCTAGCATGATGAAAATCTTGATATGGAGATTTGCAATTTTGCCAAATTAGTTGCTTAACTTGCTTGGTGTTATTACAACAGGTCCTTCTGAACAGACAAGGTCTCCCTCATGAGAGATACTGATGCTAGAAGGCCTTTATAAATCAAACCTGAACCAGACAGCACCTCATGAAAAGCACCCCAGGGATAGTACCATTTGAATTGGCAACTCATAGCATGGCAATTCCTGTTCAGTGTTTATTTATAGGCAGGTTTTGACCCTGGAGGTTGGTTGGAGCCCCAACAGTCATTTTCTTCTAACGTTGCACAGAGAGGCACTGGGCAATTATCACTTGAGGGGCTGTGTATGAGTCAATGTTGTTCCACTGGGGAATACCAGAGTAACTTGCTAATGGCTTCAGAGCAGTGGGCATTGTAGAGCTGACAACACAGTAGATGTTAGACAGCAGAGGGTGGGAAACAAGGAGGTATTTTCCCCACTGAGAAACCTATAAAAACCTTGTCCTGAACATGTTTCCACTTGTGTGCATTCATGGTCTTGTGCACCCTTATCATCACTCTTTTCAACACCAATCTCTCAGAGACTCCAAGTCTTAGTGCTTAGTCTTATAACAATAATGGTTCTTGAAAAAACTGTAGCCTCACAGTGGAACAAAAAGGCTCAAAAACCCAGAGGGAGTTATCAGACTTGTTTCAAGTGTTACAGTTTCTAAGCGGCTTTTGAGGTGGTTTTTTCCCTTCAATTTTTAAGGACTTATTGCAAGAAATATTCAATATGATACATAATACTCAGCCTAAATCAAGT
Source organism: Notiomystis cincta (assembly GCA_013398075.1). Taxonomy (NCBI): domain Eukaryota; kingdom Metazoa; phylum Chordata; class Aves; order Passeriformes; family Notiomystidae; genus Notiomystis; species Notiomystis cincta. The sequence continues at coordinate 104,914 of VZRX01015752.1, read as the reverse complement.
GACAGACACTGCACAAGAATGAGCAATAAATCATTAGGAGAGCAAGACATGAGCTTGTACTTTTAGACTCCTTTTCTTGTGCCTTGGTAACAGGACCAGCCACTTCCTTTGCATAACAAACATGTAATAATTTGGTCTAGACTCTTTTGTTCTGAGCCACAGAGAAAGGAAGGAAAACCAAAATATTTCCAGGAAAGGAGCCTGTTGTGCCACCCCCGTTTTTCTGTTATTCCTTTAGAGGATCTGAGTAGAGGTTATACACAGGCCTTGAACCACAACATGCTCTGCAAATCTCTCCAATGAGCCTAACAAAGTTAAAAGGTTCATTTAAATTGCAATCCCACACTTGGTTTGGAATAGCTATTTACTCTTTCATACAGTAGTAAATGGGAAGAAAGATAAATTGTGACATGACAGTAGAATATTTTGTAAATCTTCTGTGCAGTGTCTGTAGGAGTTGTCTTGGTAGGTCTCTTCCCTTCTCAGATCTTCTAACTAGAAGTTGTGGGTAGATAGATAGCAAGAGGTGATAAAAGACAGAAATAGCTCTCAGCATGAGAAAGGGCCATTGTGACCACACCCCCCCACAGGCAGCAAGGGCAGTAAGAGGTGCCTTTGGAACAGGCCAGGTATTACTGCAGGAAAGCCCTTGGAATTAGCTGCTCACTGGGACATGCAACAGTGACAGTGCTGATCACAGAACATTCTACAGAGAGGTTTATAATGCTGTACAAATTGTGCCCAGCTAAACTTTCTATTCTGAATGACACTGATGAGCAATTGCAGATTAGTAATTTCAGACATTTTCAGTTTGGTCATTCCCACACCTTTGCTAGTGAAGAGTATGGTTGAAGGCTTCCAGGTTTATGGCCCTTCTTTGAAGCTTTTGTTTCCCAAGGTGATGAGAAACTTGGCACACATGCTGTGCAGAGATGAAACTCAAGGGAGCAACTGAGCTGCTAAAAGGCTATTACTTATTAAAGACTTAATGGCAGTTACCTCATACCACTTTCCCCTGAAATGATTCCTTGTCACCCCTTTTCTATTTTTACCCTGTATCTTTCCCCTCACCTTTTCCTGCAATCACTTGCCATAGAATTTGAATTAGTGTCTTCTGTAGCAAATCCCAATAGTTTGGGTTGAGTAATCAATTGATTTGCAGTTTAGGAAATAAGGTTTAGCTTTCCAAAATGCATACACTGCATTTTTCCACAGGAATGAGAGAAGAAAATATTCGTGTTTGCTAAATTACGGTATCTTACTTGTTATATCATGCACCAATATTTGGCAAAATAGCATCACTGATGTACACAGGTACTCAGTCCTCCTCCATTATCTTCTTCCCATGAAGGGTCTCGAGCAATTTGTTAAAATAGGTAATCTGCTGATGAAAATGTCCAGCATAAAGCAGAGCACAAAAGGTAGTCAGAAGTTATGTAAAACACCAGCTGAAACAATCCCAAAAACCTCCAAAAATCAAGGAATATCCCTAACTAGGGGCTAGGGATTGAATGATGCATTAGCAGTTTCCAGGAAAGCTGATGGTCATTGTAGACCTTTAACTTTCCAGTTCCTTAATTATAAATAAGCAGTGAAAAGAATAAAGCAGCAGCTATGTAAAGTCATTGCCCAGAAAGAATTGCCACTTTTGTGCAAAAAAGCCAGTGTGCCCAAAGGGATGGGGAATTGCCCTGTCTGCCTCTGCTGAAGTGAGGGAAGGTGTGAATACTTGCACAGGCTGAGGGTTTGTCCACTATGCTCTCTGCTGGCTTTCCCCTGTGCCAAAAATCCAGAGTTCATCTGTTAAGTCTCTGTGGAAACTTAGTGGTGTGGGACAGGAAAGAAATGATTGATTTGTTTCAAATATTGATGCACACTGGTCTGCCCATATGCAAATTTGGAGAGTCTTTTCTGGAAAAGTGATGCACAGGTCTTACAAAAAGAGTCAAAGAAAATCAATGTTCATATTATGGGCTGCAATCTAGCAAAGGCTGAGCAAGGAGGGAAGTGGTGACCATGAGTTCCCTGCTCTCTACCTCACTTTGAGAAGAAGTGTTGGGCAGCCAGGAGCTGAGAGAACATCAGTCCAGCCACAGCCTCAAATCTTCAAATGTACCTTAGACCCTAACCCAATTTTTTTTTTTCTAAGTATGTTTTGCTGTTTTGTAGGTGTTTCCTAAGGATGTTGGAAAGACCAAGACTATGGTTCTTGCCTCCAACACAAGAGCAACACTGACTCTTCATTTTGCACTTTCCTTTTGTGCTTGTGTGTATGAAAATGAGGCTTAATCTTGTTTTCCATTCTTTCTTTTGAGAGCCTTAGGGAAAAGTGCTAGGGAGAAACAGTGCTGTTACAGATAAGCTTCCACATTATCTACAGCAATAGAGTTGACAAAAATAGCACACAACTAGGATCACAGCAAGGACTGGGGTAAGGAACAATCAGGGAAAGACAGAAAAATTCCTGCGGTTTAAATTGAGAGCTCTGATCCCCAGTAGTAATTAACTCTCAAGAAGTGCACAAGGATCACTACAGATCTTGCAAGGTATAACAAACAAGGAGTACCTGTTAAGTAGGATGATTCACTCTTAAAAATTTTTAATCATTTTATGAATTTTGATGAGGATGAATAAAGCATTAATTGCTATGTGATGGTTAATATATTCTCAGGTTATTTAATTAAAAAAAATTATATTCACTTTAGCAAGATAAATTCCAGTATATGATACTATTAAGTATGAGCATAGGCATTAAAATTCTGTCTGCAAAAAGCATGTTAGATAGTTCTGATCCTGGATGAATTTGATCTGTCAGAGTTGATGGTATTTATCTGAGAGCATTTAACGTGAAAATGATTTTATAGGGGACCTGGTTTTGTAGCCTACAAATACTCTGGTGATGCTGAAGGAAACAGAAATGTTTCTGTTGTCTATGAGGATCTGAGACCTTGAGATCAGCAATTCAAAATTAATGAACACAGTTTATATAATGCCATACTCCAATAACATTATCAACATTTTTTCCTACCTGTAAAACTCTTCTTACAAAGTTTGTAGCAATAACTATTTTCTCTAGTCTTGTTGATATTGAGAACTTCAGTACTAAAGCATAAGTCCCTGTAACAGAGATTCTGTTTTGATCTGCCTTGATCTGTTTTGTAGTGTAACACAGAGTGTAACACATGCATTCTTTTCCCTGCCTCAGCAATAGCACTATTTAAAAACCTGTTCTGGATAGTGAAAACTAAATCTGTTTCCTCACACAGGACTGAGCTCTGACCAAATGTGAGCAATGGGAGACAAATTCTGTCTAAAGTCTTGATCAAAGCAGAGAACTGTAAAGGCTGGCTTTTAGAGGAGTCTGATCTTATTTCTGTGGTGCAGTTTGGAAGTGCTGTAGTTCCATGAGTATCACTAAGAGACTATGTAGGATGAAAAGCCCATAGGTTAGCAGCAGTACAGGCTCCATCCACGTGGTAACAAGAGAGGAACTTTATTCCAGAAGCACCTCTGCCTATATGCCTCTCCTCTACCCCTCAAGTTTCTCAAATACCATTTTTTTTCTTTCTCTGAGCAGAGAGCTCTTGCATTTCTGCTTCTGATAATGTGGGGATCACCCAAGCATGGTATGAACTTTGTTTTTTAGGTATGTGAACTTTCAAAAAGGTGTTGTCTGACATATGAGCTTTACAGCTGAAATATGGTGTAGAAAGCTTGGAATCAGATCATTCCAAAGCAATCTGAGTCACGAGTGCTGGCAACAGTGCCAGCTCTAGCTCACTTGCCCATAAATTCTCAGATTTGTGCTGTCATCTTGGGACCTGTTTCAGCAATATCCATCTGCATTACAATCATGCAAACAAACTTTTCATTTGATTTGGGTTTATAGTAACTTTATTGAAATTCAAAGCCTTCTGTTAGTAGTATGTATCAGTTTCAAGATGATAAGACATTTATATGTACATAGTTCTCTGGGGCAGGAAGTTCCTATGAGTTTGTGAAATACAGATTCCAGACATTGTTTGTTCTTACTCAGAGAAAAGCAATGGGAAAAGCAAACCAGTTGTTTCAGGTTTGTTTCAAATAAAGGCTGAACTGAAGCAACTTCACAGATATCATTGATAGCATAAAGCTTCCCCAGCACAAGACTGAGCAGGGTTGCATTCACTGAGTTACACTGAATTACTCCACATCATTCCTTGGTGAGAATATTCACACATCTTTGTGAACTGAGCTAATAGTGCAATACTGTGTAAAAACAGAAGGCTTAAGTCTCATCTTCTGAATATTGCACTGATCAGGTGTTTTTGTACAGGTTATATAGAAATGAATGATTTATACAGCACCTTCTTAAAACCAGCACTCAAAGCAGAATGCTCTGATCTCCATCAGCCTGGAGGTCTGCATTTTTCCAGCTCTGTGCATCGTCATCTTCACTACACCATGTGAAACTATCAGTCATTCACTACTAAATGCCATCCTGGCCAGGACAGCAAGGATGAGATGATATCTACATTCAGTTATAAATAAATATTAACAAGCATTTAAAAAAATAAACAGACTTACAGAATTAAACCATAAAATGAAGTAGTCTGCAGGCATTCAACCAGTGATGAATACATTCTGGTGAATTTGTGTTTGTTCAAAGATTTTATTGCCACTTAAATAAGAAACAAAAGCAGACAGTAAGGATTTCTTCCTTGTTATCTGGACCAATGATGATGATTTCAGCTGGTTGGCCTTAGCTTGGATTATCTGCGTTTGGCAGCACGCCTTTCATCAATATTCTTTATAGCAGTCTGCACCCATCTCTGATCAGCACTTACACAGATCTTGATACCTCTTGCAGTGATAAACCTATAGGAAAAAGGAAACCAGATGGGCATTGTATTCCAGTCTCTAAACCCAGCTCTGCTGTTCTTGGTTGTGATGCAGAACATGAGGAAAAATATGGTAAAACAATATCAAATGCTGAAGTTTGTAGGTGTTAGCTGGAATAACAGCAGCCAGAAACAGTATTTCCCTATTTATGATATAGATAATATATATGGTCATGTACATATAAAGTGATATTAAAAAACGAAGCATACCTGCTATTCTGGGATTTTATATTAAATCATGATGATCATTTATCCCTCAGGAGCAGATTTCAGATGTGATAAAAATGCATATTTGTGAGCTCAAACAGCCAAACACAGCTCCTTACAGGACTCAGAGTTACTCCATATTCTTTCACATGATCTCTCCCCTTGACTCAGTTCATGCACGGGGCTTCTGACTGTTCCCCCCTTGCTGAGATTTTTCCCCCACTCACTGGGCACAGAGATGGGACTGGTCCATGAGCTTCCTGCTGTTATTCATGAGCAGCACACATCATCTCCCAGCTCTCTGAGGCCCACTCCTCTCCCCTCATTCCCTTGGCTCCCAGACAAGTCCTTCATGGGAGAACTAGAAGGGTGACCTGGGCTAGTCAGATTTAGTGAGTTGGGCCATGAATTGACTTCTGATGCCCCTTCCCTATTTGCTGATACTCTATTTGCCTATGGAAGTCTGAAGGGTGCCTGGAGTACTTACATGATGGCATTGGTTGGTACTTGTTGCCTTTCATAGCTCACAAGGTTTCGGACGTTCAGTTGCTTTGTAGACAGAGTTACACAAGTGAATTTGCGCATGGACTGACTGCTAGCACTGCCTAAAGGTGAAAAATAGATAAATGAAAAGAGAATAAATATTTCATCGACATTTTGACATAATTGCTTAACAAACTAGGAATTCCAAAAGATTTCCAGTTGTGGTTAGACTGTGAGTGTCCCATGATGTACAGCCAGAATATCAGTTATACCAGAGAGTTTAAGGTATTTTCTGTGATGCATCCTACCATCTCTAGAGTTTTGTCTATCCTTAGGGAGTCACTGCTTCTATAGTAGAAGTGTTTTACATCACTGATAATTAGGTCTGCATCATCTGCAAGTAAGTAGCCATGTGGAGATAGCACTTAAAACTGACACTTTATTGGGTGGATTTCCACATATCATTTGAATATGGATCAGTAATTCCTCCTACTTTCCAAGTGAAGAAAAGGAAAGCAAGGCTACTTCTCTCCCATTCAAAAGTAGCATTAACAAAAATTTTTTGACAGAAGGGGAGATATATCTGCCAGAAGTGTAAGTGCTTATCTCCTCTGCTATAACTCTGATTTCATAGGCAATGGGGTACTATTTAATCCTTGCATTCCTCCAAGATTTTGATACAATTCAGAGAAATACACTGTCCACTAATAGACTATTGTCATATTGGTATAAAATTTTCTGGGCAGTTGTTATCTTACATGATGATAACTTAAAATTGGAGCTCATTTAGGTGAGATGAAGCGTATGCACGCACTAGTTAAGTCTCCACTTGCCAGTTTCTGGTTTTCTCCAGTGCACAAAAGATAGGTTTGGAAAAATATGTGGGGAACAAACAGGACACTTCTCTACTCTGTGGTTTGTTTTTAAAGAATTTATAGAGCCACTGGCTTGAGAAAAGTCCAAGAGCTGTTCTGGTGCGGCTTGCTAAATATAAAACCTGCAGCACATAATCTCGCTCTTTGCAAGCTGTTCTTTGTTTGAAATAATCGGAATAGCTGAGACAAACACACATCAGACTTCAGAGAAGGTGGGGGAGAGGCAGTGCACGGGTACCAGCAGAACTGCTAATTCCTGGGGTTCTGTTTGCTGGAAGGAATCTCTCTCCTGATCGTGCTTTAGTCATGAGTAACATGACATAGTTTTTTCATGATTCATGACACATTTCTTACTGCCTCACACTGATTTTCAAAATGTGGCATTAAAAGAGCTCAAAGACAGTCAAGCAATCTTTACTAGTCCTGGAAATATTTCCTCTGCTATTACACAGTCATCAGGGAATGGATGTAGGGAACAGCAGCAAAGCTTCTCTAAGGCTGGGAACAAACCCAACTGCTCTGCCCCTATAAATACTTTTTGAAGTGTGTTGGTTCTCTTTACCATTCTTTCTAGTCCCTTTTTCTTCTTCTTGTAGACCATCTCAGTGTGCTTTTTCAGACTTGGTGATACTTATGGCAAATGGAATATGACTTATGGGCTGGAGAGTGACATTGGGACCTGGCAGTCTGTGATATGAAGCCACTAGTGCCAGGATGAAGAGCCATGTCACCAATCAAAAGAGGAGAATGTACTGGGATGTAGCTGGAGAGGCAGTGGGTCAGCATAAAGGCTGTGTAGCTTCGTAGTCCTGTGAATGCTTAGCAGGTCTGGGGTTGGTTTTGGTGTGGTTTAGTGAGGATAGCTTTTCCCTCTGTTTCTGAGTGCATAGTTGTAGGTTTGCTTATGGGTTGCATATTAGTGTTTTGTGTAAAATCTACTTGTGATGAGATGATGTGTGGTGATGTACCTATGTTCATGTTTCTCCATGATACATGGAGCCTAATCCACAAGTCACTGACCTAACCAGCACTGTAGACAAACTTATTTAAAGCATGGCTAATAAACATGGCTCATTACAGTGCTCATAACTGGTCTTAAAGATGTTCAATTGTATAACTCAATGCAAAGAAAGAAGATGTGGTTTAAATCTATTATTCCTCTTTTTTTTTATGGTTCATATTTTCCCTGTCTGTACTAAAAGGTTTATCTAGAAACAAGCAAATAAACAATTTGCAATATAGAACTGGAAGAACTTTTTAAAATTGAAGTATTAGAGGGATTACGGCTATACAGGTAGAGAAATACAAGTAACAAACAATACAATAAAATTCAGATAAAAATTATCTATCTGGAAAAAGAGAAATGTAAATCCTATTCAAGAAATATTTTTCACAAAATGCTATTAGTCTAGAGTACACACAGGCATATGGCATCAGTTAGACTAAAAGACATTGTACCTTCAAGATTTTATGATTTTAAGAGAGAGAACATTGCACAGAAATTTGTGCTCTCAGGCACAAAATCTCTCCTTGCATTAAAGCAGAAATCAACCTGTCTGGCAGGACATCAGATGAAATCCCCCATGAAGCTGCCTTTCTTGCAGATTTCATCTGGATTTCTTGAGAGTTTTATCTTAGAAATCAACTCTTTGAATCCTGCTTATGAGACCACAGGTGCAATGTGGAGCAACTCCTCTTGAGTTGCAGACTTACCTTTGACTGTGCACACAGTGAAGATGCCGAGCCAGAAGAGGAACAGGATTGCTGTGGTGTGGAGCTTCATCGCTGTGGCTTCTGTGTCAAGGCAGAGCAGAAAATGTCTACTGTCAGCCCCCCTTTCACAGGGTTTATATATTGTCATTTAGTGGTCAGTTTTTGTGCTCATTTTCAGGGTGTCATGGAGGGCCTGTGAGTGGAAAATCTGAGTGGTGCTACTTTTTCTAGAGAACAACATCCTTTCTCCTCTGAGTCTTTCACTAGCCCCCCTGAGAAGGCTTTTCCTGCTGAAAACCACTGTTTGCACTTGCTTCTCTGCTGTGAGTTGGGTTTTTTTCAAGCTGCAAAAAGTGAGAGCTCTTGTGCTCTGGTGGAAACCTGTAAAAAAATATTCCTATCATTTCACACTTCGGTTTTGAGACCTTTAGCAAGACACAGAGTGACCTTCAGAATTAGCTCATTAATAAATTGACCACTCTAAAGGGGAACTGTGAGCTAAAGGATGATGGAAACAAAAGCACCTTGCCTCTCTCTAAGCAGCAGGGGATGGTTGGTCATGTTAACACATAGCTGTGGAGGGATATCTGTGCTGTTCCTATGAGCAGTGGAGGTTGTCAGGACCTCCTGACAGCACAAAGGTGTTTGCTGTGTGATTTGATATGGCCAAAGCTGACATCACCATGTTGGGAGAAGCAAGACTGAACACACCTCTGCATGCAGTTCCAGATCCACTGTGTCTCCTGTCAGTCAGGCATAACTGAAATGCAATGTTTTCAAAGAGCAATATGAGTTTTTAAAGGGTTGTGTCAGGGTTTCTTTGGTTTGGGTTTTTTTGTTGTTGTTGGGGGTTTTTTGGGATTCTTTTTGGTTTGGTTTGGGGTTTTTTGGTGTTTTTTTTTTTTTTTGAATTTTGTTGGTGGGGGTTTGGTTTGGTTGGGGTTTTTTTTTTTTTTTTTTTGTGGTATGAACTTTCTAGCATAAGGATTGGGGTCCAATAAAGTAACTAGGCAATCGGAGAGGCATAGTTTGTAGAAAACACGAAAACGTTAATTGCACTTTCATGTAAACATGGTGCTGATAACAGGTCTGTCAGCTTGTTACAATTGTACCTCTATTAAAAGTGCACTTTTCTGCACACTGTGCCAACCCTATCACCCAGGTTTAGGTGTCCTGCCTGTCTAATTTGGTCTAAGTTACTGGACAGCATTCCTGCAAGCCAATGGTTTTGGGCCTTCAAATATTTTTCAGGCTAGTTGTAGACCTCGAGGACACACATAAAGCAGAACCTGAGCTGGCATCATCCTCCTTATGAGAATGTGCCCTTTGCAGCTCAGTAGAAAAACCCAGCTGCTCCTGGTGTGAATAGGTAAACCCCAGGCTGCCTGATGCCTGAGCTTGTGAACAGCTGTGAGTGCAAGGACTGCAGAAATCATGAGAGTGTCCTGTTTTTGGCTGAGATGGAATAATTTTCTTCTTAGTAGGTGGTACTGTTCTGTGTTTTGGATTTAGCATGAGAATAATATTGGTAACACATGATGTTTCAGTTGTTGCTGGGTAATGATTATCCTGAACCAGGGACAGCTGCTAAATGTAATAGTTTTCTTAATTTTTAACAAGGTCAAGAAATTTTTACTGAAATAATTGTGGTAGGTACCCTGTTTCATGACAGCAGCCCTGCTGAAGGAGGAGAAATATGCACTGAGCAGAGTTTTGCCTAGTATCAAGAGTTTATGTATCAGGGCAAAGAGTTTTTACTACTGAGTTTTCTTATCCTGTAGTCAGCTTTTAAAAAGAGAGGCCTAGATTTTCATGAATACCTAAATTCTTTCACACTCCCGGAAATGAGCATCTTTAGTGAATGTTTAGCAGTCCCTTGAAGTTGAATTTGTGTCATTCATGTCACTTAATCACTTTTGAAGACTAAATGAGGACATTCAGTGTCTTTAGGAGGGGACTTAAGAACCTCAGCTTAAGCACCTCTGTATCTCAGATAACTGGTTTTAGGGGGACATTGTCACTCTTGGGGGATAAATTTCTGCCTCTATTATCTATAGAAGTAATTTGTGTATGTATCTTATGCAGAACACAGTAAGTATGTGAAGCTAGGTGGAATAGATTAGACCCTAATGTATTTTGATTTTACATTGTTCCTTAACACTTGGAGTACTGGTGGAAGAGTTACCAGCAAGTGACATCCAGCTGTGATGTTTCCATGATTTTTTCCCCCTCTCTTCTTCCTTTGCTTTTCATCATTTTTGCTCTGTAGTTTTCATTCTGATTTCACAGGTACCTGAAATAGTAGTTTATGTTAAGTATTTTTTTTCATATTGTAGTGGAGTAGAAGCAAACACACTCTCAGTACTCACATCTCAGCTGAGAGATTATTTCTAATCTAAGTTGATGGCTTCAATCACATTTTTAATAACTACCCTGTTTTGCTGGTTTTGGCAGAACTCCTTCTTTAGAAATGTAACCCTATTAACAATCCTTTCTCTTAATCATAATAGAGTTTTTGCTTGTAGACCATCTGTTTCCACTGTTACACTGCCAGATTTTCCTGCCAGCTTTTCCCTGGTCCTGCCATCTCCCCTTTGTGTATTATATGCTCTGAAATAATAGTCAATAATCAAATCAATCAAAATCTTTCTTTAGTCATTCAACTGGAAGTATTCAGATACATAAAATTACACAGGGAATTATTTGGTTAGAGAGGTCCCAGAGGTGTTTGCTCTTTCTTTCTTTCACTGTTAGCATGTTTTGGTTTAGTTCAATGAGCTTGTTTTGGTTTAGATATACACTCACCCAAGATTTACAAGAGGAATACTCTGATCCTCATCTTTATAATCCTAGTCTTGTGAACTTTGGTTCTTTGAGAAATACATTGTGGGGAGTCAACTAAACTCCATGCAATGCTGTTGCTGCAGAAAAATACAGAGGTGACTACAGCTTGGTTCTGTGAATGTACCTAAATATTGTACATGCTGAAAAAGGAGTCAAGTACATTTGGGACTTTGTGGAATATTCTCCATGTGGGGATACCTTCTAGCAGCCTTCCAGTACCTGAAGGGGGCTTATAGAGAGCAGGAGAGGGTCTTTTTATAAGGACATGTAGTCATGGGACAAGGGGCAATGGCTTCAAGAGTAGTCTTAGATTAGATATTAGAAAGAAATTTGTTACCTAGAGGGTAGTGAGGCACTGGAGCAGGTTGCTCAGAAAAGTTGTGGACGTCCCATCCCTAGAAGTGTTCAAGGCCAGGTTGGATGGGGCTTTGAACAATGTGGTCTAGTGAAAGGTCTCCCTGCCCAAAGTACAGGAGGTTGTACTAGATAAAGTCCCTTCCAATACAGGCCATTCTATGATTCTATGATGTGATTTTCCTTTTTCTTCCTTGTTTTGTTGGATTTTTTTGTTGTTATTTCTTTTTCTGCTTCCTCAACTATCACAAAACAGAGAACGCAGATTTTGTTTAGTGCTTCTTTTTGTGTGTGCCATATCTGTAGGATCAAGGATGGGAACCAAGTCTTATGCTGTTAGATTTCAAGAGAAGAATAAAGACTGTTTTGTGAGAAATAAATGCCTTTAGCTGAACCATGGAATCAGTGCCTAAAGCACTGGAAATGGACCAGAACCAATATGTTGCTTCTGGGTAAACCTGAGCTTTTCTCAGCAAACTGAACAAGTTCAGATACTTACGTTTCTCAGTGGGTAACAGTGTTGTCAGTGGTACCTCATGCTTTGGAGAGAGCCCCCTGGCCAATCTGTATGTGTTTGGATTCCTTCAGCCCATGACAGCCATCACTGGGAATATGCTGAAGACCTAAGATCATCAGGGAAAAGGGAGAGTTACAGATACAAGAACACACATATTTGTATACTTCAAACATAACAGCATGTGCTGTTATTTACAAGTATACAGACTTTTTCTTATTAGTGCCATTAAATACTTCTGCTGTGGTATCTGAAGGGCAGGCTGTGTAACAGAATTACAATTAAGCACCAGCTTCCAGGGAGCAGAGCAATAAACAGAACCAGTAAGCCTGGATTCAACTTTTGGTCCTTTATCTGCTAACTTCTCTTACCTGCACCCAATAATTGCTCTGACTCCTCAGCATGTGTTTCCATGTGACAAAGGAAACTGTGCATCCTCTCCACACACTTGCAGCTGTCCAGCTCACATGTGCTGACAGACCTGCTGCATTGAATATCCCTTTTCTGATGGATTTTCCCCACAGTGGAGAACCATCTTGAGTCTTTCTGCTGTCGAGATGCTAGGCTTTGGAAAATTCCATAGGTAGTTTTGCCTTTTGTTTACCATCAGTTGAAATTGGCTAGCAAATTTTTTAAAAAGATAAAAATTAAGGGACACGTGAATAATGTGAAATTCCTATTTTTTTTTTTTAAATGTCACCTTCTTGAACTTTCCAAAAGGGAATCTTGAGATTTTTCTTCTGTTTTTTGTTTGTTGGTTTTTCCCCCCTTAAATATTGGATTTCTAATAAATGTATTTTTTTAAAACAATAATTACCCTTGTAAGCATTTTTAATAACCAAATCTTCATGAGGTTCTACCACAGAATTTAAAG
>VZRX01015752.1:31668-92017 GCA_013398075.1 Notiomystis cincta | reverse complement strand
CCCCCCCCAAACAAATTTTAAAAAAAAATCACAACAACAAAAAAATCCCAAGCAAAATAATAAACTAAAACCAACAAAACAACTCCCCACAAAGAAACCAAAACAAACAACCAAAAAAGCCAACCACCCCAAACCAACCAACCAACCAACCAACCAACCAATCAAAACTAAACAAACAGTTCCCCCCCAAAAAAAGAACACTGAGAAGAAGATAGGAAGAGATCATTCAAGAATTTTTGCAAGAGAAATCCATGGATTTTTTTCCAAAGATGGTATTTTTTTCCTTCCTTCAAAGGAAAAGAGAATTAGAGTAGCCTTTGGACTAGGCATTTTTCTACTTCATCTCTGAAGATGAAGAACAGTCACACTTTCTAACCATGCCACTGGTGAGATACGTTATCTTGCTTCACACTGGTTACTATAATCTGACAAATTTTGGCCACATCCTGTTCCCCAAAGTGTTTTAGAGCTTCTTAAAACTGATCACAGCACTTGATCCCCACCTGTGTAATGAAATAGAACAGCTGCTCCTGCAGCTGTACCCTCAAAGAGGTACAGCCTAAGAAGTAGTATTTTCCTATAAGTTGGTTTATGTATTTCCTTAGCCACTTACTCAGTGAGCCCATAGTAGCAGGAGAGTCACTGTGCAGATGAAGGCTTAAAAGAGGAAGGGCAAGGAAAAAAGAGCTTGCAGGGTGCTGCACCAAAAACCCACCCTTGAAGATGTTCCACTGAACTTTCTAAAAGAGAGTCCTTGAGGTATTTTTGGTCTATGTTTTTTCCCTCCATTATGACAATGAATATCAAACCACATGTTAGACAAATGCATCAGTCCGTATTATTCACCTGAGTTCACTGCAGTGAGTGATGCAATGTGGGAGGCAAGAGGGATGGGAATATTTTCCCCCTCAAGTTAGCATTAATTTTATTCTTTTAGTTTCAGACTGTTAAATGCTGTTTCACTTTTCCTTTGTAAACTACTTTTGTCTCTGGCTGAGGGCAGCAGAAACCCCCACCATGTCTAAGACAGCAATAAATTAAGAGCTTCCTCCCACGGTTATCATATTTCTTGCACCTAAACAGGCTGCATTGAGCGTGGTCATGGACCTCTACATTCCTCACCCCTGGTTCAGCATGGCCCCCTGTGCAGCAAAGCTTATCAGGCAGGGTGAATGCCTCCCCCCTCATCTCCTCCACAAACCCAGGCCAAATCAGCCACATTCAGAGACTGCCCTGCCTATTTATCTCAGTCCTTATCTTGCTCCATCTCTTCTCTGCCAGTCCAGCTATTTTGTTTCCTCTTGCTGTGTGCAACTAGCAGATATGTGTAAGCAAAGACACTGCTCTTGCATAGCTCTTCTCTCCAGAGATTCTCAAAAAGTTGTAAGAGTTCAATCAGCTCTTGTACTCCAAAAGAGAAAAGATCTGGGTCTAGAAAAAGAGGAAATTACTGCTGCAGCAATGCACAGTTCCTCAAATTGTCTGTGAAGAGGGCACTGTAGTTCTCAGGCACCACTTGTCTGCTGGGTTCCTGTGCTTTGTCTGTGGATAGAGCTCTGTCATTCCATTAGATGTAAAAGAAGCTGTATGGCCCAGGTCTCAAAGGCATTAGAAACAGCTACTGTGAAATAATTAGGAACTGGACTCTGCCTTGGGTTAGCAGTAGAATTTTTCAGTGACAATTTGCTATGGTTGTTAGTGTTTAGGTAAGATTTATATGTGTTGTATTGTTTAGCAGTGAAAGCCATGGCAGGTGTACAGATCTGGTGCTCTTTGCAGAACTGCAGGGGTTCCCTCATAGAGAATTGGAACTGGGAAGTTTGCAAATCCTTCAGTTCTGTCTCCAAATTTGTGCCTCAATCATTCCATCACAGGCTTGGTTGACTTCACATTTGAGATTTATTCTTCATCTTTGAAGCCCTCTCATGCTCTTACTTTTTCTCTTCTTTCTAGTACATCCTGTGACTAAATTTAATTAATTCTTATTTTTTTTCTTTGTGAGGGAGCATAGCTCTCATTGCAAATCAACTTAACAGCTCATCAGCTGGATCATAGTCCAAAGCTCTGCCTGTGTCCATTTGCTTCTCCTCTGAGTGGGGTGACAAGTGGGTCGTGGAGGATGCTCCTCCTTTCTCCAGACCTTGGCTTGTCATGTAGGTAGCTTGTGCAGAGAGTAATGAACCCTGTCACATCCTCCTACAAGCACTCACTGCCTTGTAGGGAGTGAATGTAGAGCTTCCAGAGAACATTGTAAGGGGAAGTAGACAGAAGTAGCTGTAGTCTGGTCCCTGTAAGTCTCATATAGCTCATATAGCTCGTAAGTCCCTTAATAGCTCATCTACTTCCTTGTTGCCTAATATTTTGTGATTTAAGCTTTACCTTGGGGGAAAAATTTTTGAATGCTGTGCCATGAACCCAGGGCCTTAAACCTGGGAGAGCTAGCTAGCCTGAAGAGCCAGGGGAAAGAGAGATTGAAAAGAGAGGAAACTGGCACACAAGTGTTAAGCCTCTTCTCTCTGGACAGAAGTGTTGAAGGGAGGAGAGGAGGAAATTTCAAGGATTTAGAGGCTTGGTTGCCTTGGGGACATGCAGTCTAATAAAACAAATTTCAAGGGCAAACCGAGCTGGCTTATTGAGAGGAAAAAAATAGGATGATGTTTGCCATATTGTGAACAGCCTCATTCTTCTCAGTCAGGGGCTGGAGACATTGATCTTAGACTTGGCCTGGCCTTGCTCCAGGTTAGAAAGGTAAGCAGCTATTCTCTCCAGCAGCCTTTGTCAAGCAGGTCAGGCTCTGTGGTCTGCTGGTCCTTTGTGGCCTGAAAAGCTGCTGAAAGCCATTTCCCATCAGCAGAGCTTGCCTTGCAGCAGTTCAGTTTCAGATGACTTTGGGCATGACCTTGTTTAGGCCTCTTCCCAGCAGGGGGAAAGAGAATCAAGTTCAAAGAGGTGAGAATTAGGTTTAGTGCCTGCATGGTCCTGGTGTGCCTTGGAGGTTCCCTGCACTCTGGTTGCTCTGGAAGGGTAGCTCTAGATGGAGGCCAGCAAAGCAGGAAGCTGCTGAGGCAGAACAGAGGTGGTTAAAAATCAACAGGGTGTACCAGCCAGAGATAATGTGCTGTGCTCTCAGAAAGGGAGAGAAATTACTCTTAGGGCTTTTTTATTGATGTAAAAACCTCTGTATGTGAAGCTCCCTCATTTAGAAGCTGACTGTTGAGGAACATTTACTTCTAAGTTTTATTTTCTTGGCTGTGTGCTAAGTCTGTTTACAAATAAATCACTGTACTTTAATGATTCTAATTTCCAGGCCAAAGCATGGGCAAGTAATCTGATTTGGGCAGAATAATAAAAATGATACAGTATCTTCCTTGGTCAGTGACATAATGATCTTAATTCTGAATTAACTATATGACCAATACTGTCTTCTAGAATCTTCTAAAGCTCCTTTCAGCATAGACTTGACCTCCAGGGGAATTCTCTCTTATTCTCCTCCATATGATTGTATGATATTGGACTTGCTTGGTGCAGTGTGAACAAGTGAACACATGAATAGCACAAAAGTGCACAAAGGGTCACATGTATTTTTTAATATCCTCTTTGTGGTGTATGTTATTGTTCCAATTTTACCTGACTAATAAAGAAATTAGAACACCAAAAAAAAAAAAGACAGCTGAAACAAAGCAGGGTAGCCAAATGTAATTATCCTTAATTTCCATCCTCTTTGGTCTCTTCTTTGTTAAATAGTGACCCTTCCCCATTTGTATCAAGAGAACTTCTCAGCTGGTAATCTTTGCAGGTTCAGAAATAAGAAGTATTGGCAATGAAAGTGTTAAAGCACTACCAGAACCTGATTTGGATTAAGATGAAGGAGCTTTCCAGAAGTCTGCTATACTCTCTGTTATGAAAGAATAAATAATATTCCCTACTGGATTTATGAAAGGGTGAGGTAAGTGAACCTCCTGACTTTGTAAGGATCCCTTAGAACATTTCTAAAGACTACCTGGCTTTGATCCCTCCATTTCATACCTAGGGATTCAGCTTGTGTGCAGATGTACCACCTCTCTGCCCTTCTAAGTGGGGTTGCTCAGCAGGTTTCTTCCAGGGCAGGTTTTGGTTTTGCTTCTTTCTGTTCATGGCTTCAATTAAGAGATACCATGCCAAGTCATCATAGTGGTTCTTTATGCAAAGAAAGAGCCTCATTTTTTTTAGAAAACTCTACAAAATATTCTGAACATCTGCACTTGTCTTGCATGCTACTTATTTCCTCTTGTAAACTTTTGCATGTGGCTCACATGCAAAATGTTACTATGCCTGCCCAGTAATATTGTTGATTTCCTCCTCTTTATCTAAAATGTGTTTTTAAGAGATTTGGATATATGATAACCAACTTTTCCAATCTGAAGCTCCTAGAAACTGAAAATCTCCAAACACCATTGCACTTCTTTATCAAAAGAAGGGTTTGCTTTTCTGTACTGAGAATTTTGAGTGTTTAGGGATATGGTCATGTCATATTGTCAATATTTTCTTCAAGATCTTGAGGGAAAACTTTGTCTCCTCTAGAAGGTAAAACACAAATCAAAACTCCTCTTATCTTCCATGAAGCAGGTGTGCCACTTCCTGAGTAGGGAGGCAAAGTTAGGCAATGTAGCTGTCCTCATTGTACCGGGAATTCTGGCAACATTGAATGTCAGATGACAAGTCCCTTGGGCACTGCTCTAAAATAATGCTGGTATTATTGTTTCCCTGTTTCTTCCGTTGGGCATATGGTTCCAAATAATGAAACAAATGAGATGAGTGTGAGCCCGGCATGTGAGACCAACCTTTACCTTCTCCTGCTGCTCGTGCCTCTGACTCACTTTGAAATGAGATGCTGAGCATAGGTCTCGTTCATAGAAACAACTGGGTGGCTCAAAATACAGAGGACTGGACTAAAATGCTCTCGTGTGGCAAAAGCTAGACAGGCTTCACAGCTTCTCCTTTCCTCTTGGAGAGTTCTGCTTGAGCCCAGCCTTCTCAGTGGGGCTGTTGGTGAGTGAGAGTGTGCTCAAACACACTGCTGGCTTAGCGGGGCACCATGGTGCTGCCTCTCTTGCCTGCACCTGTACTGTTGTAGAGCAGCAGTTCCAGGAGACATGGACAGCTGGGGGTTTTTTTGTCCTGTTTTCTTTAAAAGACTGGACTCCAGAGAGGCTTTGATCAAGGTCAGCTTTGCTTCCTTCCCCTGCCTGTATATGTCTTTTCCACACAGTCACAGGCAGGGAGTGATGTGCCTCTGCAGGCTTGCCAGGTTGTAAGCTGACCCAGTGGATGACGTCGAAGTCCCAAATGCTGTCAAAACTGGGTTCCTACCCTACCTGAAACTGCCTGTCCCTGTTTTCCCTTACAATAAACAGTGTGGTAGTTGGTGAGTGCAGTCTTGGGACCGTTCTTGCTGGGGGGTGCAAACCTTGCCAGTGAATTTTGGGATCCTACTCTGAGAATTTGAAAGGCTGTCAGCTTATATAAAGTCTTATGCAAGGAATTATTCTAGGGAGAATTCAAAGCTGATTTTTCCTCCCACCTGTGGCTATCCATTACATTTTGCCTACGTGTTCTTTCCATGCCTTTTTTATTCTTTAGTGAACTTAATACCTAAGCTACTGAGCACATTAGTAATGCTTGATTGCAGCCCCTAGTGCCTGTGCTGCAATGCTGTAGCTCTGTTATGGAAGTGGGAATGTCCTTGGCCTCTTACTCAGCTCCTCTATGAGCAGGAAGAACAGCACCTCATTAATATGAGGCTGGAGCCATTGCAGTGAGTCCAGAGGAGGCCACCAAGATGATCAGAGGGATGGAGCACGTCTCCCATGAGGAAAGGCTGAGAGAGTTGGGATTGTTCAGCCTGGAACAGAGAAGGCTTCAGGGTGACCTAATTGCAGCCTTTCGGTACCTGAAGGGAGCCTGCAAGGAAGATGGAGGAGACTATTTACAGGAGCATGGAGTGACAAGACAAAAGGGAATGGCTTCAAACTGAAAGAGAGCAGATTTAGATTAGATATGAGGAGGGAATTCTTTCTGTGAGGCTCTTTTATGGCACTTGGCCTATCTCCTGGCTATTTAGAGGCCTGCTTTGCCTATAGATGTGTGCAAAATTGTCTCAGTGCAAGTTATTGATGGACTTGGTATCGTGCCTGCACAGTCTCTGCCCTGAGCTGTTGCAGACTTGGCTGGCTGGGCATGGTCTTGGGGGGCCAGCTGCATTGCTGATAGGGACACTGGGTGCTCTGGGGACATGGATGGGGAGCTTGGGGGCAGTGGTGCTTCCACTGCATGAGGAGAGCCCCATGGAACACACCATCAGGGCCTTGGGTGCACAGGGCAGCACCTTATAGCAACTCCAGTGAGGAGCAGCCTTGCACTGACAGAAACTGTAAGAACTGATACTGTGCTCTACAAGTTTTCACTGCCCTCATGTGCTGTACATTAGAATAAGGTGAGCAGGTACAGTAAGGGAAATTTTTGTCTTTCTCAGTACATTCTTATCTCTGTGAAGAAACCAAATGGTGCTGTACTGTAACATTTGAGCATGGAAATATGGACAACAGTTTTTGTCTATGGGGAGGGCACATAGTTTAATTTACTCTCCTGCATATTTCAGATCTCTGCAGGACAGATTTAACTGAATAATGAGTTTCTTTCGTTGATTGACCTATTTAGAAGGACCTTCCTTGTGGGGAGATTAGTGACAGGACACTGTAACTGGTTTCATCCTGCACTTTACTCTGAAAACTGCTGATATTTCTGTACTAATTGTGTCCAAATATTGCACTGCTGCTCTGGATTCAGTATATCCTACTGGTCAGAAGGGATTTACACTTAAATTTTTCAATTTGGCATTAAAGCATTGGTCCAGATATATTCTGAAAGGGAGAGACTCAAGTTCCTATAATACTGTTTCTGCTGCTTCTTAGAGACCTCCTGTGTGGGTATTTGTCAGAGGTCTACATAAGATGCATCAAAGGAAAGCTAGAGAACACAAGTGGGAAAAAATTCACAGATACAAGCATTTCTGCTCAAAATCTAAACCTAAAAATTGTGCTTGTCTGATGTAGAAAAATGGAAGATTGCTTGAGACTTGTGCACTGTATACAACTGAGGTTGAGAAAATGCAAGTAAAAATTTCAGTTTTGGATTCTCAGAGGAAAAATTATCTATCTATAAAGCATAGCTGTTCCACAGTTATTTGATAAATAATATTAACAATAATAATTATAATTAATACAATAAATTATTTCAGAAGCTTCTTCAAATTGGTTTTCAAATCAGAATGAAGGAAACTTCATCAGATTAAATCATTTTCTAGCAGTCAGTCTCACTCAACAGGATCTACTAAGGATTGATTTTAAGTCATGACAATTTTAAATCAATAAGCTTAAAAATTGTCTTTTAATTCAGTGACATTAATTACATTTCATGGTACTCACATTTTCCAAAATCAAGAATTGTGGCACTAACTATGAAGTATTTTGATTCTTGTTATCAAATGAAAATCTTTGCACACTATGGGTCTTTTTATCTGATAAAGATATTCTTTGTATCCTTAAGCAATTATAAAATATTTCTTTCCATTCTAATATTCCCACTGTAGTAGATTTAGAAAGAGGGGAATGAAATGTTTCATATTTCTGGCCCAATTACCTTTCTATTTACTCTTTGTATCAAGTTAATTTTGGAGGAAGACTGAAACACAGATTTATACATTGAACACCAGCATTCTAATTAATTTCTAATATGACTTCACAGATTTTCCACTCTGAACAAGTTTTGAAATATTCAGTAGAAGTTGCACTTTAAAGAATTCCGGGTAACAGCAGTAAATATGCCAATATAGAAAATCTGTAGGTGCTGGCATTTGTATGAATAGAAAGTTTCTTAATTAAGGAAATGGTTTATTGTACTTCATAAATAAAGAGGAATATGATAATTTAGTTAAAGGTATTTCCCCCCCCATTCTTTCCATTAAAAAATAATTAACTTCTGTAACTATTTACAGAAGCTAAATGAGTCAATAAATTATGGTTTTAAATAGCTTAATTTATAGTATTATAATTAGTTATTAACATTTGTTTCTTCAAGTTCATTTGAAATACAAAAGAGGTTCATTTCTTTAAGTATAATAATATGATCAGAGAAAAACTTGAAACCTATATTCTAATACTTTGAATAAATGATTTTTCTCTACCTTGTTTACTTATTACAAATTGAAGTTTCAAAAAAGATAAAGCTACCTTATTAAATATAAAGATTGCTGAAATGAAAGAAAATAAGTAGTCAGCAGTTATTACAGAAAATTGCTGTGGGTGATCTGGAGGAGGAGCTCAGGTTTCCAATGTCAATAGAAATGTAGTTTTTCCTCATACCAAAACTAATTTAAGAGGTTTATCTCTTGTCTGTCTGTACTTTAAATTGTCAGGATGTGTTTAAACTCAGTGCTGGAGATGAATGTTTAACTGGTGCTGGATAAGGACTGTTCTGGATGAGGACTTCAGGTGGCAGTAAGTCCTCTCCCTCTCCACATGGCCTTAAGCTTATTTAGGTCATGAGACAGTACCAATGGGATGTGCATTCCTGGTGGCAAATCCCTGCTTTCTTCCTTGCAAGGAGTAGTCCTATGAAGTTCAAAGTTGTGCTTCCTTCATGTTGAGCCACTTAGATATGTAAACATCTTATAAACCAGAGAGCAATAACTCAAAACTCTGATTTCTTTAAAAAAATGTATTTGATAAACTAGTCTATATTCTGCCCCATTTTAGGCACTGGGAGCTTAAATTGGCAGGCAGAAGTCATGGACTGTTGCTTTGTTTGCTTCATTTTACTTTTTCCTTTGCTGTTTCTAATGTCAGTCTTTGCAGCTTTGATCAAAGAAAGCTTTGAATCCTTTCTTCTTCAGCTCTTAAGAATCTCTAACTTAAGATCAGCCCATTTCATAAA
The DNA here is from genome assembly GCA_013398075.1 of Notiomystis cincta. NCBI lineage: Eukaryota > Metazoa > Chordata > Aves > Passeriformes > Notiomystidae > Notiomystis > Notiomystis cincta. The sequence goes on along the minus strand of VZRX01015752.1, from coordinate 83,047 downwards.
CATAGAGCCCAACTCCCTCTTGTTTAAAGAAAGTCAGCCCTTCTTAGTATGGTAAAATGCACCTCTTCAATGAGGAATCTAAACTGGAGAATTAGAAGTTTTGGTTCATCCGGAAGAATTCTGCAAAGTAACTTTGTAAAATGATGTAATTCAAAATGTGCGGTTTAAAAAGCTATTTTATGTACATTTAACAGAAATGAAACTTGACTTCTTTGCATGTTATTAATGTAGTCTAAATGGAAATATGAAGTTATATTGTGAAAAGATAGGAGATAAACACAAGGATAAAATGGGAAATACACATTAAGCCCATCTCAGACTGATTGAAGTACAGAAAGTCAGCAGATTAACTAATGGACCAATTTTACTGCCTTAACTCTTGTAATTTATCATGAATCAGGCTCTGCTGTTTCACCAGTTGCTTTCATTTTGTCCCTTGCAAGCAGAATAATGTGTCTCTAACATCTCTGATAGTGGTGTGATCTAAACATGTCTTTCTGTCTTTGTGGTGTGTTACAGGCTGATAGTATTTGTGCTGTCTTCTTTCCCTCTCCAAATCGTCAATCTTGACTCTTCTACTGTTGTTGTTTAATGTTAGAGTCATATGACAAAATGGACAAAACCACAGAAAGTTTCTACAGGATAAAAAGAATATAGATGTGGACTATTTGATTGCATGTCTTTTGTCTTTATTACTCAAGCTGTGAACTTCTATTTTAACAGGATTATTACTGAATAACACACTGTGGTCACTGACATACTGTCTTGGGCTCAGTAGTATAATTACATCAAGTTTCTGTCAGATTAATAAATTATCTTGAAAGTTAAAGGTTGAATACTGGCACAAATATTCAAGCTAGGTCATGTATTATATTTCTTCTTTTTCATCTTGTTCCTAATCTTGTCAAGAATTCATATCTGAAAGTCGTTCACACATTTTTTGTCTAGCAATTAATCACTTCATGGACAAGGAGTTACAAGGCATTTTTGTAAGTCCTTCAAATCAAACATTTCTTGGCTACTGTGGAAGGTAGGGTAAGCTGATTGCCCCTGATTCCAAAGGAGATGGCATTGGCTGTGTAAGCTTGAAGATGGGAGCATCTTTTCTTCTATACAACTTTCATCATAGGTGATTCTTTAAGAGCATTGCATATCTTGTCTCCTTCAGTGGTTTCATCAATTATTCAGAACTATTGGTCCCATATAAATGTAGCAATCACTTCAGCTGAAAGCTTTAGGATGGATATTTTTGGCCTAAGGAAGAATTTTCTTTGTCATCAAAATAAACTCCATCAGAAACTCCAATCCTGCACCAGATTGTGGCAGATAATAAACAAATATGTAACAGAAGAACACTCTGTGAAGAACAAGTCCACAATCCAAGTAAACAGCTGAAAGGTCTACACCAAACAGGCACCCAAACCCACACTGGAAGGAAGATCCCTCAGTGTGACAATGGAGCTGTTATTATGGCAAACAATTTCAGGTTATGTTGTAGGTCTACCTAACCACGTAAACATTTATTTGCATATGTTTAGACATTATATATGTTTTGTATCAGATTTTTAGATGAGGATACTGTCATCTGTGTGACTGTTTAGATACACAATATTAATAGCACATTGTAATAGCACCATCTAGGTTGTTTGCAAGCTGGAAAGCCTCCCAGCCCTTTTCTCCTTCACTTTGTCTGTCAGATACGTAGGAGGGTGGGGAAATGTTTTCTTTTCAGGGAAATTCTATTACAGAAGTTTCTGTGGTCAATGCTGACCTGAGCAAGAGTTCATTGACTTCCCCTGCGTTTCCTTCTGTGTGCTTTTACTGCTCATGCATACAGGAAAGGGAATAAGGAAATAGGAAAGTATCTCTAAATCTGTTAATACAGAAGTGGAGAAGAATTCATAGATGTTCTTCTTGGAGAAGGCAGAGCTCAGCTATACAATCTGCTTTGCGCAACAAAAGATCTGAGGATTTTCAGTTACATTCATAAATCTGCTCTCCCAGCTGACATTGATTTAAAGATTAAATTAATACATTTATCTGCATGACAGCTGAAACAGAGTACATACTCATGTTGATAGGGATGGCAAGTATTAAACTAAAAAAGGGGAAGCATCTTTATTAGGAATTAAATCAAAAAATATGATAATTTATAATAATACCAACAGTATGATTAATAGTAGTATAGAGTGCAAGGTAAATGCTATCCCTTTTTTTACAGCTGGAATACCTACAGATACGACCCACAGAAATGCTACCTATAGAAGGTGTAACAAAAACATCCCTGTTTGGTCACAAATCACAAACATAACACCGTGCAAGCTGTTACACAGAAAATCACCAGCCCAAACCAGGACAGGATAAAATATACCTTGTCTTTTGAAAATATAGAAGACTAAGAGTTATGGCCTGTAGCATTAGATGGGTCTGGAATTGTTACACAGAACTAAAACAAAAAACTTGATAGGACTCTTTGAGCAAGGGAACTCCTGGCGACCTAGCTCAACTTACCTAATTTTATCTCTTTTTTTTTCTTTCTCTACAGAGACATGTGGGGTTTTTTGTTGGGCTTTTTTGTTTTGTTAATGTTGCTTCATGGCATAATATTGCATATTTCATTAGGCTTATGTCTAGATATGCTGTCACTGGCCATATTGTACAGCTGTGAATAAATAATATCTGAAATCTCCATTGGAACATGTGAGAAGTGTGAGAAAAGGCTCTTGGGATGCATGTGTACAAGCAGGATATCATCTGTAATGTTTTTGTCACTGGGTTTGTGCTCATGACCCCTTGGTATCAGAGAGGGCAGAGGCTTTGAAGGAATCGATAATATCTTTCCTTATACCAGCTGAAATATTCAGAATATGGAAAGAGTACCACAGTCATGAGAGGCTTAACAGAAGGAGTGGAGATACCTTATCTTCCATCTCTCAGGGACAGAAATAAAAACCACAAAAATATTCAAATTATGGATGATCCTGCATGGAGTCCCTTCCTTTCCCTACGCTTTCTAATTTTGAAAATGGTTTCTCCATTTCTTTTGATAGCTACTTCATGAATATGCACCTTCATGAGGTGTTTTTCTAAGGCCTTCTGAAGGTCCAAGGCTGGCTGTGCAAGAGGCCAAGGGAGCATGGTTTGCTCATTAAGAGGCAATAGAAAGCGTAAATAGATGGGTGGCAAAAGTATCCTGAATTTTAGAATCCTGCTGACTGTTCTTTTCTGAAGGCTTATCTACCCCTACACTTCAGTGTGTCAGTGACACAATCACTGACTCCCAGAACCAAAATTTGAAGTGATGGGGTATGAGAGGGCTGGGAGATGTGCATGGCCTGTGAGCGAGACCAAGCAGTATTTGTCTTAACATTATTTACTATCTGCATTGAGGGAAAAGAGACAATTGTGGTTTCATTATTTTAAACTCAGTGACTATATCTGTGCTAATAAACTGTCCCAGAGGTTGTTTCCATATGGTGAGTATGATTTTGTTTATAATAGTGTCACATGAAAAGGGCAGATTTACTCCACCCCTTAGTGTTTGATTAGTCTGTTAGCTCCCCAGGAAAACTGCGACCTTTGTGCCCAGCCAGTCTGTCTTGTTGTGGGGATCCTTCACTGAGCTGTTCACTAGATTGAAGGACAGTTTGACTGACTTGTTTAGGATCACATGCCTTAAAAACCTCCTGCTGGGCTCCACACCTTTACCCCCTGCCAGCAACTGCCAGTGCACCTGAAGGACTCACATTAACAGGTGATGGAGTAACACTCTTTATTAATGTAATTGCAACAGTTCAAGGTTCAAGGACTGCTGGTGATGGTATCTCACTTCAAAAACTTATTCAATAGAATAAAAAGCAATATAATTCGAAGCAACATAATAACAGGATTCAACCCCTGAAAAAGGTTAGCTCAAGATAATCCTTCAATGTGTGTAGAGTACAGTTCTTACCCAATAGGGATCTCTATGGGGGAGAAGACAGGTTCAGCCTGTCTGTTGATCCCAGATGTTATAATGGAGTCTTCCCCAACTTCTCCCCATTCTTGACTCACTTTTATACTATTTCTTTACATTTATGTGGCGCTTGAGTCACTTTACATCTGAGTTACTGAGGGGTGGTCATACCTTGGGGCAGATATTACAGTATGGCACCCAAGAAAACTTTTGGATGGGGACATGAGTCAGTCCAAGGAGAGTGATTTCACTATAGCTGCTGATTCAATAGCAAGAAATCTTCCTCTATTTCCCCTGGTTTTCAGCTGCTATGCAGCTTACTGGCCAGAAAGTGCCACTGAGCTCCCTCCTCTGCAAGGGTTTTGACAGAGTTTGGCCATGGTGTTTCCACTCTGCTCCACCCTGTGTTTAGCCCCCCTTAGACTGTGTTGTGTGTGGGAGGTCGAGTGTACTGACCACATTCCACCCAGGGAGTAGTCACTCTATTTTCCTCTGTAATTTCTGTACTGTTATCTTTCCAGCCCCAGTCATCTTCCCACAAGTGCTCAGCTAATGTCACTGATCTGTTTTGGCCCCAGCTAAATAATATGCTCCCAGACAGCCCACAGGCAAAGCTTGAAAGTTAACAAGGACCAAAATGTTTTGGGCTGTAAGGGCTGTGTGAAAAAAGTCCAGTCTGTACTAGAGAATAAGTGCTGGGGGCGCATTTACCTTCCCAGTATAGACATTAGGTATCCAGTGAGTAATGTACTTTTGTCAGCAGTCTGCAGTAAAATGGTTGTGCAGCTGTCACTTGTCATGGATTAGCCAGGGCTAAATCTAGCTTGGACAGGTAAAAGGGTATTTTTCATCATTATATTTGATTCTAACAAGAAAATTTGGTGGATCCCAACAATATCTTCTTTTAGAACAGGTCATCTCCTCCACTGTGTAGTTTGTGTATTATCATCATCTGTGTGAAGGTGAAATAACTAAATTAGTGGTGTTTTGATTTGTTTTCCTATTACATAATAATTCTCCACATGGAAGGTGATCTGACTCATTGCCCTGTTTCATATTGGTGAACACTGCAGATAAATGAGAATAGCAGTGGAAAAATGGGACTCTGTAAAATTTTGACAAACCCCTTACACTTCTGAAATGCCATCTTAATACCTGAAAAGAGTTTTAATTTATATCAGCTGCTTCCATTGCAGGGTCACCTCATTGCACTACATCTCCCAGGGTGCACCCACAGCCTGGTCTGCTGCCTCTGTGATGCTCACCTGCCTTTGCTGATTCATGGGCGATGACACCTGCTAGGAAACATGGTTTTGAGCAGTCAGGCATTTTCCTGCATAGCATTTTGGTCCAAATCCTGTCTTTCAAATCTTCCCAGCACTTTGTGATTCTGAAAGAGAAGCCAGGGTAATGTTTTTAGCTTGTCACTGTGCTCTGAAAATGCTCTGCAGCGCAGAGGGAATTCTGCCACCCGCAGCTGATAGACAGGGAAACAGAGGCATGGCGTCTAATCCGCAGTGAATAGCTCATCTTAGGAACAGAGTCCAGGTCGTGTCCCCCCTGCCAGCTAGCTAGAATAAGTGACTTAAAGGTGAAAGGCTGCAACTGTGAGCCGAGCGACCCTCCTTTTTTAGCAGTGATTAGCATTCCTGAAAAGCTTGCCCAGGCTTATGGCAGGTAGTCATGGTTTACTGCCTCTGAGGATCTTTATGCAAGGCTTTACATGCCATCTGTAGCAGCTCAGATGCCTGAAACCTTGAAATTAAATTTGTGCTATTTTAAAGTCTCTCCTTGATTTAAATAAGGAATATTCCTAAATGTTTTTACAGTAATAATACGGAGGTATGTAATTTCTTCCGGAGGAAGTGAGCTACTGGAAAACCTCACTGAGGCATTGAACAAATTTATTTAAAATGAAAAAAATCAAACCCAGAACTGAACTTTCTAATTCAATTCCTTCCTGCACTGACACAGTGCAGTGGCTGTTACTGCATCACCCAAGTTTCCCTGCCTGCAGTGGTGTAGCTTTCCTGCCTCCAGTAATGAGGTACCTCCCCTTCTAACGCAGCAAAGCTAAATTTAGCCCCTGCAGAGTGCACTATTCCTATATTTAGTGCTGTGAAAGTCAGACTTCAGCAAGGAACTGGCTAAACTATGAGGTGTTCTGCAGTCCAGGAGACAGAAATAGAAACACAGTAAAGTGCCTCTTTGGATTTTCCCCCTGTGACCAGGCAGCAGTGACAATGGAGGTCTCTGTGCAGGGACGGCATTTAAAAAAATGTATATTTCCCAACAGTTAAGATGGAATTCCTGAACGTGAGCAGACAAAGAGCTGCAGAGCCCAGCGCCACTGGGAGGGCACTGAGCAAGGCTGCTGGCTTTGTGACAGAGGGAGGCTGCTGGCAGCGTGCTGGGGACACAGCGGCGGTGGCTCTGGTAGGCTCTGCAGCATCCCCAGGTGCCAGCAGCACTGCAGGGGTGATTCCAGCTGTTCTACTCCTCTGCCATACAGTTGGGTACCTGCTCACACATGATATGCACAGAAATATGCTGGTGCTCGTGTAGACCATCAGGGCCTGATTCTCACGTACCCAAACTTGCCATGTGTCACCTTGGTGTGATTTGTGAGACAATATAATACTGTTTGTTAAGCCAGGTGAAGTATTTGGGAGAGAACCAGGAAATTTGGGGGTACTCTCCTTTGAGTCTTTCACGAGAACAGGAAATGCACGCCACAGATAACGCCGTGGGGATGGAAATTGTGTTTTACTTATGTGGCACCGCGCAGATGGAGGAGTGGCCGCACCCAGCCCGCTGGTGGCCCGGCTCCGCCCGGCCCACAAGCACGGAGGGCACCACTAGAGGGCTCGCAGGATGGGGATTGCCACGTCTGGAAGAGAACTAATTAAAACTGCAAGATGTGCTGGCATCGAGCCCTTTTTCTGCTACTGGCAGCGGTTAACGCAGTTAATATAAATGGGTACTCAATGATCACTTCAGATTGCCTCTTGGGGACTGCCAGCCATGCGGTTTCATTCCTGTATGAATCAGAAAGCACCTTTTGGACAGACATCGGATTGATTTGGTCAAGCAAATCACTTTTGGGGTTTTCATTCAAAGCTGCAGAGTCTGTTCTTTAAATAAGACTGGATTAAAGTTTGATCAAAAACATTTAACATATCCTAAAACCCTTGTGGGGAGCCTATTTTCAGAAGAAACATAAATGGTCAAGAAAGAGAAGTATATAGGGCTAGGGCTAGAAGGTTCCTAAAATTATCCTCTGCTTTCATAGCCATCCAGCCATACAGTGATAAAACTTTCCTAAACTAATGTTGTTATTTTCTAAAAATAGCCATGTTTTTTTTTTTCCCCCACTGTTCTCTTCCTGGGAGCTTCTTCCAGAACAGTATGGGTAGAATTGTTTACTAATTTCCAGCCTAATTTTATTGTGGCTCACTTATTCCCATTTGCTCTTGTGCCATTTTTTCCTCATTAGCTCTTCTTCCTCCCCAATGTATCCCCTCTATAAATATGCCTGGGATAATCATATTTTGTGCCAGCCTTTGCTTGGCTGGGCTAAACAAGCAGAGCTTTTCAAATTGCATATTCTAAAATAGGCCATCAAGCTTCAGGACTGTTGTCACAAGGCATAAAGACTTTTTTTAATCTTCTTTTACCCCTTTGTCCGTTAGAGAACATTGCACAAGTGGAGGTACTGTGACATGTGGAAAATTTGCTATTATGTATTTTTATAAAGTATGGCAACAGAGTAGTTTTCTGACAGAGAATATTGCACTGAGAGACCCACTTTATGATGCAAATTGGCAGGTACTGGTCTAGATGAGCCATTTGCCTTTCATTTCTAATTTTTTTAATGTAGAATAAATTAGTTGCTATAGAGAAAATCACACTGGTATAAGCCAAAGAACATGACCTCAGAAAAATTGAAAACAAAGCATCAACAGCAGAGAAAATAGAACAGAGCCTTCAAAACATCTCAAATTTTCCTGAATTTTCTGTGAGATTCAGGAACATATTAAAACCATTCAGGACAGCATTCACATATTAGTTGCTTCTCCCTTATGGGCTGGTTCTTGGAAACAGGAGAATGTTTCTAGCCTTGTCCCAGTATCCCAGACTGCAGTGAGACCTCTGTTCCTTTTGTCTTGTCTCCTGGCTGAGTTTCCATGCACGTAATGAGTTGCCAGTGATGGCTTTTGACCACTCCTTTACGCCAGGCGCCAGCAGCAGGGACCTGGCAGGCAGCAAAAACGGACTCTGTGTAGGAATGAGAAGAGGCAAGCATCTCTGAAGGGCAAGGTTGAGTCCAGGCAGTGCTCAGTCCATGTAGCAAAACTCATGACTGGGAACAGTCAGTCAGTAACAATTGCTGACTGTGGAATCACAAACCCTGAGCTGTCCTCAGGCAGGAATGACAGGCACAAAGGCAATCCCAAGCCTCTCAAGTTCCTATTAACTTGTCTGTGGCCCATAAAGCTCTCTCCTGTGCATTCATTCATTTACACAAGCATTAAATGTATCTGCAAAAGTATATCTATCTTGACATTCTTTGGCTCTGTGATCAGGGCAATGGCAATGCTTTGATAAAAAAGGGGAGTGAAAGGGCATTGTTTTAGCTGGAGGCAAAAAGCTGCTTGAAAGGAATAGAAAGGGAGGGGGATTCCATGCTGAAGGTAATTAAAGAAGATGAAGTACTTCAGTAAAATGAATGCTTCACTGCGCAGAGTTAATGCTGGATTTCACTGGTCTGGGAAAAGAAGATGAAATGTTGCTGCTCAGATTTGTGTTAATAATTTTCTTACATGCTACTAAATCACCCAACTCACTTTGTTGTGGGAACAGAATATGATCCAACTAGTGCCCAAAAGACTTAGGGAAAAACTCATTACAAAGAAAGCTAATTCTGTGCTATGTGAAAAGACAACATGTGAATGTTTTAATATCATCTCTCTCACTGGTAGATCCAGGAGTTAAAGGAAGTGGAGGCCTTGTTGGACAAACAGTGCCCAAGAGACTGGACAGTGCCAGTCCAGTGAGCATTAATGGGTCACAAGCAACTTTATCCCCTCCTTACAGGCAGTCTTCACTGAAAGAAAGGCAATGGAAATGTAATGAAATACAGCTGCCACCGTAGCAGAGAGTCTATCTAGCAGCAGAGTGACTGCAGGCAGCTTCCTGTGGCCTGGCTGTGTGGCAATTGCCAAGGTGATGTCTATAGGTTCAGCTCCCAGAGCCTGGATATCCCTGTCAGAGCATTGATTTGCCTCAGCTGTAGGATCCAGGCACAGCCTGGTGTGCAGCCCCTCTGCCCATCTCTGGGCACCACTGGAGCAGAGGTGCTCGGGGAGGTGTGGCCTGGCTGCACCCGCAGAGCCAGTAATGCAGCTCAGCCTTTGCCTGGGCCTTGAGCCTTGGTTGTTTCTCTGTACCACGTGGTATTAAAGCTGCCGTGAAAACCAGATCTGCTCAGGTCTGTTGCCAAATTTCCAGTGACTCTAATGAGGCCAGGATTTCAGCTTGGCAAGTTGTTCAGCAGTGCTATCTTCACAGCTGTAACTCAATTAACCAAGATATGCAAAACCCTTTGTGATTTTCCCCTTATTTCTAGTTCATTTGCTAACTAGCTACATGTATCAGTTGCCCTTTTACTGTCTCTCAGGTGCTTTCTTCTCTTGCCAAAACGTCTCCCTCCCTGGCAGGCAACATGAGGGAGGATGGCACCCCTCTCCTTCCCCAGATGGTCACTGCTGTCTCCTCCTCAGCCACCAACTGCTGAATGTGAAAGGATTCATGACACGAGTGTTGACATAGTGAGAGGCTGAGAAATTCCCTGGCTTGTAGTACTGTCCTCAGCCCGACCTTCCTCTTCATCTATATTTTCATTTGCCACTCAGAGTGGAGGAGAGCGGCCGTGAGTCATCCTAGGGGCTGATGATTCATATTTTCAGTCGGAGCAGTCAGCGTGCTGAGGGTTTCTCAAGGCTCTGCCCAATCTTTCGTGCCCAGTAGCTCAGCACAGGGTTTGTGCATGGGTTTCCCTCGCTGTTATTTCTAGCCCCCAGTTGGTTTTTCTCTCTGTTTCATTGTTTCCTCTCTTGCCAGTAGCTTTTCCCTGCCCCCACAATCCACTCTGAGCTTTCCAGTTCCAGACTGAGTCTGCCTGCTCCATTATGCTGACATTTCCCTCTGACATCCTGTATGCTTTTGCTGCATGTGGAGAGCTCACTGGTATTTACTGTCCATGTGAGATGCTGCTTCGTCATGGCTTGGGCAGCCTGTGCCAGTGTGCTTGAGTTTGTGCTAAGAAACACCACATTCTTTCCAATGCTCAGCTGTTAAGCTGTGCCTGGTGATGTGTGTCATCCCTTGCAGCTGGTATCAGCACAGAATCCTAGAATGGTTTGGGTTGAAAAGGACCTTAGATCATCCAGCTTCAAGTGCCCTGCCATGAGAAGGGATACCTTCCACTAGACCAGGTTGCTCAGGGCACCAACCAGCCTGGCCTTGAACACTGCCAGGGATGGGGCATTCACAACTTCTTTGGACAACCAGTGTGTCACCACTCTCATAACGAAGAATGTCTTCCTTATATCTAATCCACAGGCTCTTGTAATAAGCCCCTTTCCCTTTTAGATGCTGAAAAGCTGCTCTAAGGTCTCCCTGGAGCCCTCTCTTCTCAATGCTGGACAACCCCAACTCTCTCAGCTGTTGCCATAGGAGAGGTGCTCCATCCCTCTCTGACCATCTTTCTGTCCCTCATCCAGACCTGCTCCAGCAGGTCCTCATTTTCTTATATTGAGGACCCCAGAATTGATTGCAGAACTCCAAGTGGGATCTCACCAGAGCAGAGAAGACAAAAGACATTTTCATTTTGACCCAGGCAGGGCAAAATCATCTCCACGGACCTGCTGTCCATGCAGATTTTCATGCAGTCCAAGATATGTCTGGCTTTTTGGGTTGTGTGCACTCAGGGATGGGTCATGTTGAGCTTCTTGTCCACCAACACCCATCAAGTCCTTCTCCTCAGGACTGCTCTCAGCCTGTTCTCCACCCAGCCTGTGTCTGTGGGTGGGATTGCTCTGGCCCAGGACCTTGTGCTTGGCCATGTTGAACTTCATGAGGTTTGTGCAGGCCCAGCTCTCAGGCCTGTCCAGGTCCCTCTGGATGACATCCCTTCCCTCCAGCGTGTTGACTGCACCTCACAGCTCGATGTTGTGGGCAAACTCACTGAGTGTGTGCTCAGTCCCACTGTCCATGTAGCCCACAAAGCTGTTAACCTGTCCCAGTCCCAGCCCCTGAGGGATGGCCCTCATTGCTGGTCTCCACTGGGACACTGAGCCAGTGACTGCTTTGAGTGTGACCATGGAGCCAACCCTTGTCCACTGCGGTGTGGGCTGGGCCTCTCCAGTCCAGAGACAAGGATATTGTGTGGGACAGTGTCATGTGCTGTGTTTGTGCAAGCCCAGGTAGATGGCACCAGTTGCTCTTCCCTCATCCATCACGGAAGGCCACAAGTTTAGTTAGGAAAAATTTGCCCTTAGTGAAGCTAAGTTGGCTGCCACCAATCCCCTCCTTATTTTCCATGTACTTTAGAATAGTTTCTGGGAAGATCTGCTCCATGATCTTAGTCATGACTTAAACGGGCTACTGTCCAGCTGTGCATCTGTGGTTCTTAAAATACCCATCCGGTCCCGAGCTGAGGTTTGCATGTCACCCATGGTGAGTGGCTGAGGCAGCTGCTAGGCCCAAGCATTGCTTGTCACTTCTTGTTTGAGGTTCACCTTCACATCAGGCTACAGCACCCAGAAGAAGCACACAGGGGATCTCAGGGAGCAGTGGCAAGTTAGGAGGTTGTTCACACAGCCCTGAGATGGTTCATGAGAAGGCGCAGGAAGAATTCTGCTCAGTGTGTAAACTCGTGGTGATACTGGGAGAGGATCTGAATGAGAAGGGCATATGAGAGGTGCAATATGCTGGGAAAACTGGAAAAGAGGACGGCGTTAAAGCGTAACAAAAAAAGTAATCAAAGTAACCCTTCCCAGCTCCTTTGAACTGACAAATATTCTTAATTTCAAAGATAAGCACAAACAAAAAAAGAACTTATTTTTGTCATACAGTGCATGACTGATGTGTTGGCAATGTTTTGATGTCACTCTGCATGGCTTTTAATTGAGGTTACCTAGAAACAGTAAGGGACAAAAGTGTTTCACCATGACTGAGTCCTAATTATGAGAGAGTACACAGCAAATCCAAACTGTATCCTGGGAAATAATGGAAAGCAAAATTACGTTGTTCTCAGTCTTTTCAGCTTCTCTTTTACTTATAGACTTTTTAAGTAAAAAAAAAAAAAAAAAAAAGGTAAGAGTTATGCAAACCAGTTATGGTTTAGGTCTACTATGTTTTCTCTGATTTCTTTTCTTTTCCCAGCTTAAAAAGAAAGTGAGAAAAAGGAGAGAGGGAAATGAAGAATAACTTTGTTTAGGGCTCTGAGTCAAGAGCCCTAAGCAGAAGTTAAATTTTGAATCTCACTACAAACTTCCTTCATAATATTAATTTTTTTATAAAGTCAAAGTTTTTGTGTTTGTTGGAGGAGCAAACCAAACCAGTATGAATTGAAACTACAAATCACACTGTACTTGACAGAATGGACAATTGGCTCATTGTCTCTGGATACATCTTTGCTTCAATAGATTAAAAAATGCAGATTATGTAAAGAAAATATAAAAAATATATCTCATATTTATGTGGAAGGTTAAAAAACTTTTATTCCATCTGAACAAGCTCATTCATGGATAATATATAAATGAGCTAAAAGGCTATCAAGAATGCTCTGTCCCCTTTTTCAAATTTTGAAATCTAAAGGATACCAGGCTAAGAAGTATATTTACATAGAAATTCCCAGATCAAAGTGCTCCCAGAACAAAAGATTTGCTGGAACAAAGTAGCTTCCAAAAAACTCTGGATAGTTGCAGTCTTAGTGGAGCCAAGCCCCCTGGAAGCTGCCAGCCGTGTTGTGTGTCTTTTGGCACCTCTGCAACATGTATAAATAGCTGGAGATCTTTCTGCAGCCAGGAACAAGTGAGATGAGAAAAGGCTCTGTTTCTAAATTTGAAAAGAAAGCTGTAAACAACAGGCATGCTGATTTTAGGTATGCCAGGGGACTTTGTGAGTCTGCCCTTTGGTCCTCTCTGCAGGAAAGGTCAACTTCCCCTCCATTTTGTTTTGTAAACACAGACAGTGCATGACCACAGTCTGGGACTGCTCTTTCTGAGGATCAGATCCCAAACTGAGAGGATGAAACTTATCCTGGTGTGATCACAAGCCCCACACTCAAACCTTTGCTTTAATAAGGCTTTGCTAACCAATTGTCCAGAGTGGCTACATTAACAATATTGCTGTGCAGTTCCTCTGCTTAATCTAGCCTTTGAAGGTGTCAGGCAGGGTTATTTATAGGGGAAATCCAAGGAATAAATAAAGGGTTTGGGCCACAGAAAATAGTACCACTTTAAGTAAATGGCAATTAATTATAATACGAGCAGTGGAAAAGTTCATATCCTTCCCCTGTCCGGGACCACCCTGTATTTAGCATCTGGCAACAGGAATTTGTAACAAGCTTTAGATGTCTTTGCTGTTCCCTAGTCCTATTGAAATTCCAGCCATATTTCAAACATCCATGAATTCTGCACACTCCATACAGTGAGCTGGAAATTCTGTTGATGGAACTGTTTTAACCACTTCTGATCCAGTCAGGAGAGAGTGAAATGGTCTACTGAGAAGCAAAGATGTATTTAAGCTATGTTTTCACAGATTTTAAAGGCTCAGGGTCTCATTTCAAATGTTTTAGTTTATCCTCAACTGAAAATTTGGCTGTGTTCTTTTTGCAGAGGTGTTTGCATATCTTCATAGAATCATAGGACCATTTATGTTGGAAAGGACCCAAAGCTCCACATCTACACATTCTTGTATCTGAAGAGAAATATAATCCAACAACACAACTTTTCCAATTACAGTGTTAGGTCAATGGCATTTTAGTTCCTTTAGAAAAAAGGGTTGTGTGCTACACTAAGAGCACAACTGAAGGCAGTGGCTACCTAGGTGGTATTGTGTGTTAGTGAAAACTGTAGCTGAGTAGGCAGCTGCACGTGGTGCATTTCACACCTCACTAGCCCATAACCACTAGAATTACTTTTCATTTATTCCTTCATGCAGATAAGGTGGTGAACTCCAGAAAAAAAACCCAAACCATAAACCAATGCCTAATCCCCCAGATTGCTCAGGGTCCTTCAGTTTACTAAGCCTTCTGGCTTCTCCTTGTATGCTTTTCTGGTTCACTGAAGTGACACTTCAAAGTTTGCAGCACAGAGTAGCTCTGGCTACAGGCACTTTTTCTTCACTTGTTTTGCTAGTATGTTTCAGATACTCTCCTTCAGATTCATTGGTTCACTGATTTTCTACTTCCATCTTTGTAAAGTTAAATAGCAGCAGAAAAATTTTTACTCCTTGTTCTTTCTTTTTGCATGTAGACTGGACATAGGAGAGAAAGGATAGTTCTATGTTCCACAAAACACAGTGCCATGGCACTTTCTGTTGTGCTATTTGGCAGGGTGTTTCTTCGTCTATTTGGCCAGTTATTTTACCTAAGTTTTTTCAGAATCAACAGCCCATTTATCAAATGGTCCAGGAGTATTTAAACATTTGTGCTTGAATATCTTGAATGCTTTCCTCAGAGGTCTTACTGTAGTTTGATCACTGCTGGCAACTAAGCACCACACAGGCAGTCGCTCATTCCTCCTCCAGTGGGAGGAGGGAGAGAATCTGAAGGGCAAAAGTGAGACAATTCATGGGCTGAGATAAAGATAGTTTAATAGGTAAAGTAAAAAGCAACACGTGCAAGTAAATAAAACCATGGGATTCATTTGTTCCTTCATTCACACTTCCCATGGGCAGGCAGGTGTTCAGCCATCTCCAGGAAAGCAGGGCTCCATCGTGTATAACATGTGTCCCCCCTTCCTTCTTCTTCTACTAGCTTTGTAGGCTGGGCATGATGCCACATGGCCTGGAATATCCCTGTGGTCAGTTGGGGTCAGCTCTCCCAGCTGTGTCCCTTTTCAACTTCTTGTACATCCCCAGCCCACTCACTGGTGGTGTGAGAGGCTCTGTGCAAGCACTGCTCAAAACATCCCTGCGAGATCAACACAAATTCAAAATGCAGCCCCATATTGGCAACTATGAAGAAAACTTACTCTGTCTCAGCCAAAACCAGCATAGATATCCATTCTGCTACAGGTTCTGTTTTTCCTTATGTTTTCCACAACATTCTTGGGGATGTCATGACACTGTTCATTGATTGCACCTGTCACCACAATAAATTCAGCTTTATTAGTAGCATGTAATGATATTTAATAACATAAAGAACAGAGTCTGTACACTACAAATGAGATCAATTTCTCTGTCTCACAAGGGAGCACTGCTCTTTCTGTTTTATGGGCAGAGAATAGAGCCTTAAGGAGTCTCACAAGAAAACCATAGAGAAATTTGGGTTGTTTTTTGAATCTTTTTTTTTTTTTAACCTAATCAGAGGACAATCCTGCCTTGCTGGCATTCCTCTGGTGTCGTGAATCACAATGTGCCTAATTACTAAGTAGTGGTGTTCTTTCATGCAAGAATATTTTGTTCCCAAATCTTCATCCCAGTTTCAAGACACAAGAAATAGCTGTGTGGAAGAAAGCAAGCTGTTACTTTAGAACGGCTGTTCAAATGCACATAAACACCCTGCTGAAATGGCTATTTTGCCTGTGATTTACATTTGTAAGAGGCCTTAATAACTGTTTCTAGTATAAAATTTCAGCTCATGCTTACAGCAAACTCGGTATAAGTTGCAGTAGTGCCAGAATGCTGTTCTGCTGTCATGCTGTTCTGCTTGTTTACCTGCTGAGAGTGGAAATGACTGGGGAAAAGCTGCTTCAGGAACATGTAATGGAGGACACTTTTCACCTGTTGCCTAATGGTATTTATCCATTTTGTCCCCAAGGTTCCTGCCTCTAAGAGCTTTCTAATGTGTGGGCATTAGAATGGCTTTATTGGATTTCTGGTTAAGAGTTTCTGCACAGCTGATGCTCTGGGTTTGGGGTTTTTTTATTATCATAAATGAGGAAAGTATCAGGGCAGTGGGGATATAAAATTGTTCCCTGAGTGTGTAGCTAGGCTAAAAGCTCATTGTGCTGTGATGGAAACATATTTGATGAGTGGAAAAACAGAGATCTGCTATCTCTATGACACTGTGGCTCTTCTTAAAGGAGGACACTTTATTTTTCTTCCCACATGATGAGTTCCTAAGAAACTGGCATGAGAGTACAGAGAGACACGAAAATGAGGTATTGCTGCATTTCCACTATCCAATATAACTGCAGGGAAAGCTCTATGTGGTGATGGTAGAAGCAGATATTTGCATACCCATGTTAATGGTAGATGCAGATGTTTGCACACCCTATGCATCAGACCTTGAACAGGTATAAATTTGCCCAGTGTACTGTCTTTCATGGGGGCACACAAGTAGGTGATGGTACTGTTACTGTAGCAGCCCAGCTCTGCAGTTGTCAACCTGTGTCATAGGTACAGGGTGAAAATTTAAAATTTTCTCAGTTGCTAATGGTAATTCATTGATTTTTTTTTCCAGCTTTGAAGGTTTGTGATTAGAGAACAAATACTTCAGACTGAAGACTGACTTCAACACCCAGAGGAGATGATGGCAAATAAAATGTAGTGATTTTGCCCTGAACCTGCTGGATCAAGTAATCTCTCAGTTTGCTGAAGCAGAGGATAAGTGCCTTGTCTTGTCCCTGAGAGGGCTCTGTGAATATACCTGCTTGGTGGTGAGGAAGGCCAGCAGAGGTGCAGCCATGGAAATAAACAGTGAGTATTGCCAATATAGGTTGTTTGTATCTTTTCCTTATTGGTGTGTACATGCCTCCTGTCACATCCCTTAGAACTGTTCATTGTGGGAGCTGATAATTTTCCCTCCAATACACAAACTCACACTTCTTAGCTCTCAGTCATGGACCTGTCCCTAGCGAAAATAGACAATATTGACTGTATTTGATGCTGGTGTCAGGGTTTTGGCAGCAGGGACTGTAGGGAGGGGGGCACTTGCTGGGCACAGCCGGTTCCAGACAGCTCCAAACGACCACCACAGGACACGGCTGAGCCCTGCAGCCACAGGACTGTGGGAGAAAGGACTAAATAGTGCCCTGCAGGGAGGAGTGAGGGAAAGAAGTGTGATAAACACCTCGAGCCCTGATGTGAGGGCAGGAGGAGGAGGAGGAGGCACCCCAGCAGTCTGCAGATCTCAGCACTGGACCAAGGGCA
This sequence comes from Notiomystis cincta, assembly GCA_013398075.1. Classification (NCBI taxonomy): domain Eukaryota; kingdom Metazoa; phylum Chordata; class Aves; order Passeriformes; family Notiomystidae; genus Notiomystis; species Notiomystis cincta. The sequence goes on along the minus strand of VZRX01015752.1, from coordinate 65,706 downwards.
AGGGTTTTCCGTTGGGAATGTGTTATTGATGATCTTAACAAGTTGTGTTCTGAGATGCAGTGCTGCAAAATATAAGTGTAAAATGCTACTTGGTGATTTCTGGGGCTCATTTTTTCATCCCAAACTGCTGCTAGCATCTTGAATTGAAGACCATTCCAGTTTGGAAACTGAGGCTTTGTGAGCCTAAAGAGTGATATAAACATAGGAGAGGAATGGGAAGCTGCATCTTATGTGTCAGGTCATGACATGGCTGTGTACAGGCTGATACATTGGCAATATTACAATCCCAGCAGCTTGGCTCCAGAACTTGCCTCTTAAGTGAGGGATGCCAGGTTTCTAAGCACAATTAGATCTCTAAGGATGCACAGAGGTGCCTCATGGCATTTGCAAAAGTGTCTACACATTCAACTTAAGGACAAGTGAAGTAATTTGCATTTCCTTATTTGCGTTTTGGATCCTTAATGTTTTTTAAAAAGCTAATGCTGGGAGGTCAGATATGTTACAGTTTATGTTTATTTCCTAATTTGTACCTCTGGTCACAAGTATTACTAAACATTTTCATCATATTTATACCCATCACACAGCATGCAGGCCACAGAATTATTCTAAAATTGTCTGTGTCTTTTTTAAAGGAATTCATAAAGATTATTTTCTCCCTACTATCCAGTTCTTACATAAAAGGCATAAATAATTACAGAGTATTGTAGAAGTTATATATAAACTGTTAATTGTTCTGAATCAGGAATGACTTATCTCATGGGGCCTACCATGATTTCCTTTCTAAAGAATTATTCTTCTCTTTCAAAGAGATTTTGTTTCCCAGTGGTTGCCTAATCATGCTTCTTATTTGAAATACTAGGTTAGACTAAGCACAGAAATGAAATCTCACCTTTTACAGAGGTGACCAATCAAACAAAGTATGACCAATCAATCAAGTATGCTGCACACTGCTTAGATTGAAAAGCATATCAAAACAACCAAATTGTTAATCAAACCGTTGTTTTCTCTTCTCCTTTCTACTTTCTTGGGCTTTTTCTCTTCTTTCTTCTTCTCCTTTATTTCCTCTTCCTTCTTTTTTGCCTTTTTCCTCCTTGCTTTCTTTTCCTTTCTTTAGGCCTGCTTGATTACAGATGGAGAACTATATTTTTAGAGCTCAGTTCAGCACCAAGGGCTTAACCACAAAACTTACATATATTGCTAGGTCAAAGTGGTAGGTCTTAACCTTCCCTTATATATGCAATTTTGTGAAAGGAATTGAAAAGAATATGGGTTACACTGTTGCTAGTGGAAAAACCATCACTTTATTAGGCAACCATCAGGATTTGATGAAGATTTCTTTATGTAAGCACAATATGAAATGCATTCAGTTACTGAAGGCAAGGAAGAAACCTGGTAAAAATCTCTGCTGACAATCTGTAGTACTAGATCAATGAACTACAAACCAGCATTGGTGCAACAATTGCACTATTAGTGTGCATTTAAGGAAGAGAAAAATTATCATCTTAGGGTGCTGGAAAAATACTTGGTTTAGTTATTAATCTGCAGGCTAGTTTGGTTTGACAGAGAAAAAATTCCATCTGTTTGAGTTTTCTGGCTGTGCTCCCATTTTTTCAGCATAACTTAAAACAAAATATGGTATCGCCATGCTTGTTTAAAGGCTCTTCTTGTATTCCACTTTTTTTGTTCTGAGTTCATGGTTTGAGGGTTTTTCATTCTCTTGCCTCCAGCCAAGGTTTCCCACACTGCCAGTCTGGATCATCCTGAGATATGGATATTTAAGGGCTAGTTCTGAGGTGAGGTTGAAATGCTTATTGCTGTCCCTCTCTGGCAGTGGTGAGGTTGTGAATGCAAACACATCAATCCTATTTGATAGAAGGAATATGATTGTGAAGGTATCCCTTAAGTTTGTAGGTCAGGTTTGGATGTTTTGCCATTATTTATATTGTCCCCCAGTGCCAAACCATCTCCTATGACCTATGCAACATCCACCAAGCCTCCAGAATGGATTACTTCTATTACAGCAACATCCACCAAGCCTCCAGAGTGGATTACTTCTATTACAGCAACATCTGGGCCATAAGAGTAGCCTAGCAGGGAGCCAAAAAACTGCAAAGCACAGAATAGGCATGTGAAGAGCTGGGTGGCCACTGGATGTTCTGCAGCACTTGATCACTAACAGCTGTCTACACTGTAACTCCAAACACAGCAAACAAGCTGCTGCCACAAGAAAACACCAAGCTTCCAAGTCAAATTTTGTTTTTATTCTTGGATACACTTGGGTGTTAGTTTGAACTATGTAATACGTTGTAGAATTAGTTCTCACCTGCTCTATAGAACAGGGTTCAGGAAAGAAACAAAGTAAAATTTCCAGGAAACCAAGCAGGCAATTCACTTTATTTATAGGATACAGGTGATTCTGCAGGTAACTCATGCCTGCAGTGGGGGAGACGAACTCTGCAGCCTCTTTTTGTGCTGGAGCTGTGCCTGGTGTCTTTTTGCTATCCTTCAGCTCCAGAACTGGTTCCAAGAGCGCTACAAGGCAGCCAGGGTAGCAGCAACTCTGGGAGCTGCATTCCTGCTACAAAACCCTAGAGACTGTCCTTTCTAAGTTGCTAGAGGCACTAATAAAATCAGTAGCTCTTGACATGCCAACTGGCTTGAAAGGCTGTCCTGCTGGTGGTATCCCCAGTGTCCATCAAATTACTATTCAGTGGTGAAGAAGAGTGGGAATTTGTGGTTAAGTATGAGTCAGGCACCAGTACAAGCCTGGGATGAAGCAAATGAGCCCAAGAACACGATTTGTATTATGATTAATGCTGTTGAATAGTGCTGGAAAATACGTGTTCTTTCTGTGAAGTCACTGCAGGTGATAGCTTGAAAATGCAAATGCACTCTGGCTAACTGACAGAAAGATGCCAGTCAAGCCAGCTGCATTCCAGACAGGGCACAGCAGTACTTGCATGTGTTACTTCTGCTTCAGCTTTTGGAGGAGATTCATGGAAAAGCTGGGGAGACACATAGCAGCCTGACTGAAGGCAGAGAAAGGTAGGCAGCAGGTGCTGAGCTCTCTCTATGAAGGCTGTAGGCTTCCCCTTTGTGCCACAGGCATGGCCCTCCCTGCCCTGTCCAGCTTGTGCCCTGGAAGCTTCTGCTCTGGAGCACAGAGCTGGCACAGTCTAGTCTTGCTTTTCTAGAGCAAGGCACCTACAAATAGTTGGGGGGCAGCAGCCAGCCTGCAAATATGAGCTTGCTAAGAAGTTTGGAAACCTATGACACACAACCAGTGGTCCTGTGCTTATTCTATAAAAACTTCCTGAATTTACCTCTTGATGAGAATCATTTAGAATGGATGATAAGGAGGGGTATGAAAGACCTGAGAAGCAAAGAAGGTGCAAAATAACATGGAGTGGATCTACTTTCATTAAGTACTAGAAGACTTCATTGTTTCACTCTACATTTCTGATGCAAATCAGTTATAGCAGCAAGCTTTAACATTAGTTTCTCAGTAGAAGATCAAGCTGAATGACAAATGTTAGCAATATCAGCAGGCTGTAGAAACATTTGGAGTTTTCTTCCATCCTTGCTGCAAATTTCCACTTGAACAGGTCTTTTCTTTTATACTTTTGTGCTTTTCCTGGCCACTCTTTGTGTAGCCTCACAGTACTATAGGAGGAATATCTAGAAGCAGCAGTCCAAGGTAGTGGCAGTGGTTCATTTGCACCTTACAGCACCTTGTCACCACTTTATTAACAGCTGCTTTTGTGTGCATTCCCCTCTAAAATTCCAATATACAATTTTCCCAACTTGATAAGTACAGAAGATATTTTTTACCATGCTTCTAGCTTTCCATGGGCTGAGGTTTTCATCGCTGATCCAGGGTTATATGCAAAGTATATATTTCACTTCTGCCTTTTTTTCCTTTGGCACTCTCCAATTTGAGGCAGGATGGGTACTAAAGTATGAAGTAAGAGGCATGGTTGCTTTTCATTTCAGTCTTATTATGTGGAGGGTACAATTATGAAACTGAACTGGCTGCCTACACTTTGTATATTAGCCATGACAGCATAAATCAGGACACTGTTGAAAGACCCTGGATATAAATGCCAGAGCAGGTGATTTGCAGGTGAAATGCCTGATAAAACTTTTCTTACCTACATTTGCTGGGTAATAAGGCTGGTTCTCTGACTGGCTTCTTCAGCAGGGTCTGGCTGAGTGGTGCAGAGGTGTGAGGGAGCCATTCTTCTATGGCAAGTGAACATGGAGCTGCTGTAGTGTGCAGGCTGGCTCGTGGGATGCATTCTGAGTCCCATATGCATTGTAGTTTTGACAAACACTATAAATATTTACAGATTGTGCTTCCTTCTAGCTCTCCAAATAGACTTCTTTATAAGAGAGAGAACTGAATATTATATGCTTCCCATGCAGTCAGCAAGATCTGAACTGGGATTTAACCCTGTGATGACAATCCATCAGATTTATGGACAGCTGTGACATGACCCTCATCGAAAGAGAGAGGGATCTATGACTGTGTCACATTGTGCAGGACTGCACTGATTGATGCTAGAAGAAAGACTTAATTTGCTGCTAAACATGTGCTTGAGTTTGCAAAGCCAGCATTTGGGGAATGAAGGGAATATTATTCTGGGTTTAGAGACTTTGTGTTTCATCTGGTGTTAATGAAAGGCAATAAATATTGAATGAGAAAGTACCATATTTAGTGAAATTTTCTCTCAGGGACAGAAAAAAAATGGCCTCTGAGTTGATTAGAAATTTTGTATGTCTGTTCTCTTTATTCATGTTCTTATTGCCTGATGGGGAAGGGAGGTGTGCTACTACAGTTTCAGTATATAAATAATAGGCAGATGTGGCTCTGCAGTTTTCAATTGTTTGGTCAGGCTTCCCCTTAAGCTGTGATGAGAACAAATAAGCAGGAAAGGTTTTGCTTGGGCAAATAACCATCGGTCTTTGGAGCTTCCTGGGCAGCATCCTTGCACTACCAACTTCTGCCCTCTGAGAAGAATTAGATTTAAACCATCACTCAATTTCTACAGCCAACAAACATCACATTAGATTGTACCAGCTTTTGATCACTGGGAACTGGGCCGGATTTAGATTGCCCATGTGGACCTGATATGTTACCAGTTCACAGCCATGGTGAATCACTCATTGCCACAGACAGGTTAACTCCCTGTTCTCTCCTCATTTTGCAAGTGCTTTCCCTCAGTTCAGTTTTAGTTTCTACAGTAATGGTAGCTGTTACTAATTTTTGTGCAATTTATTTTTCATGCCATCTTTGTTTTGTTTCTTCATCTCTAATATAGATGCTTTTTTGTCATTTTAAAATTATCAAGAAGGTTGGCACTTTTGTGGTAAAATAGAAAGGACAAAAAGGACTCCACAGGTACCAGCAAAATTATGGGCCAAGGGTAATTTTGCTAACAAAAGTTTCCAGTTTCATGAGATGAATTCTTAACTGGAAATCATCCCAACCTACCATTTTATACAAAGATTTATTATGTCTAGGAAACAAACTGAGTGACTATTCCCTTGTGTATCTACACACACCCACACACTTTTATAATTTATTTCTTCCATTTTTTAACCTGTAATAATGTGAGAAAAGTCCAAGAGAGAATTATGGCTTGGCAGAAATTTAGATTAGGTTATATGGAAAAGATCTGGTGTTGTTATGATGTAAAAACTATTCTTTGCTCCTGTGTCAGAAAAGGCTGTATAAATCATCTTTCACCCAATTACTCCCCTAATTTTCTTCCTTGATGAAAGGATGTGATTGATTGTCATAAGCTAATTACATTTAATTTCAGTGTGCTGAGAGAATGTAATAGGATGCATGGGGCAAGTGACAAGGTTTGGTGGCTATTATTGATGACCTGCTTGTCCTGTAGCAGTACCTGAGGTAGGAGTAATTGCTTTTCCTAACAGCAGAAGGTTAGGGACAGCTTCCCTTGACAAGACTTCATAGAATAAGGCATTTGAAACTCCATATGATTTCAAGAGACCATATGACTACAATACAACTTTCCCAGACAGTGACTTTCCCAGTGTGATTAGGCTGAAGGATTATGGGAAGATGTTTTTACAAATTGATTTGCTGGGTTGGCTCCAAAAATGTGAGACTCTCAAGATATGGGACTTCAACATGTAAAGTTAGGAATCTATCAGAAAGCTACACATTCTCTATTATCAATACATGTAGCTAAGACAATTTTCTTGATCACAGCAGAAAGGAAGTAGAAAAGATTTTATTGATTCTCACTGCCAGGTGGCTTGGAGATCCGTACTGGTGAAAAATTTGTAGAAATACCTTCTCTGTTGGCTAAGTTTTTGTATCTGAAGTAAAAATACTGCAAGGTTCAGGAGAGAAGGTAACAGATCCAAAGTATCTTATCATTTCTGCATTCTAAGAATCTTGTGTTTACTGTTCTCATTTCTTTTTATGTCGAAGGAAAGTGTTTTTGGTGGCAGCATGTGGAGTGTGTGTGTTTGCTTGCCAGCACATATTCTTTAAAAGACTGCCTTGGCATTGGCTCTGGTGCTGGTTCCTCATCTTTAAAACCTAAATTGCAGTTAATATATTACAGGTATAGTTTCATTTAAGAACAGCACTGGAAACTTCTACATTGTAGGGTGTCAGCTTTATTTAATAAAGCTACTTTGATCTGAAAGAAGTAGGTAAACTGTTCTTTAGGTGATTAGATTAAGAAAGGGATACATGGTAAGAAGAAAATGATTCTTCCTGTTGCCAGCTGCATGATGTGCTCTGGCCATTGTTAACCAAACCAGATGGCTGTACTGTCATTGTCAACCAATCTGCTGATCTGTGAGCTCAGGTTCAGTTGAGAGCCAGTGTTTGTCTTTCAGTACTAAGGAAAGCAGGGAAAATGTTTATCTTTTTCACCTGTGTGGTGGACTTATTTTAAACTAATAGCATTTTGCTTACTTGTTTAGGCCTGTGAAAATTAGGGAGCCCTGATTTATTCCATCCAAAAGCCTCATGGGCTGGGAATGTATGGTAGGAGAAGCAGCTGTGTTTATAGGAGTTTACATTGAGTTTACATATTATTTCCTAAATACTTTTTATTCTTGCAACCTTTCAAGAAATAAGTATCAATGTTAAATGGTACATTTTGGAGATAAATAATCCTTCAAACTGAATATGATGCTACCAAATGTGCTAAGCTGAAATATATGCTGGTTGTTTCTAAATGGACTGAGGTCACCCTTTGCAGCCTCTAGAGGAATTGGTCATGGATTGGACTAGACACAAGTAAATAAATGAAGACAAGAATGTTGAAAGTGTAGTTCCTGTGCTTGACAGCTCATGGCATTCACAAATGAACAAATGCAGAAGGGTAGAGACTCTGTTACAGCCATATAGCTCTGTTAGCTTCTTCAGAATGAGAACTGTGTTTTCCTAGAGCTTTGCATTGGGTTCTAGATGGGCTTGGAACTTAAATTTAAGTTCAGGAGTTGCAACTTTCAAATCCCCCATATTCTGCCTTTCCCTAAATCCCAGACTTCTCATAAACTAGAATGGAGTGAGCAGCTATTTGACTATTTGGTGTATCATTTGTCTTTGAAAAGTGCAAGAGAGACCATCCATTGAAACAGCTGCAGGATATCATGTCACATAGCTTCTCTAAGAGATCCCCCCCAGATAACCCAATACCTGCCCATGCCTTTCTGTCACTCTTTTTCTGGGAAATAATATACTAGACCGGTGAGATCCAGTATCTCATTAGAAACTGGAGCACATTGCAAATTGATGTGTAATGAGATTTCATATAAACTCACCTTCAGCAGAGACAGGGAATAAATTGTAATTGTAGGTCAGAGCTTTCTCACCAATTAGGAGATATCCGGGGGTTTTGTCCTAATAAGGATTAGTAACAATGTACATTAGCTTTCACTTTGGTCTACATTTGTAATAATTTCTTTATATTCATTGAAAATGACAAAAAAAAAAAAAAAGAAAAAAAATAAAAGCTTTCTTCTTTGGTGGCCAAAACCAAGTGGGTGAGTTCTACTTGTGGAGATCTGCAAGCCTGTGGTGCACAGGATAACAGGGTATTAATTTGTGGAATACATAATCTTTAAATAGGTGCTGTTCCTGTTCCTAGTAGGTTGTGTGAACTAATGGACAGTTATGCTATATGCTGGATGGTTTAGAGCAGGGAGGCAAGTACTCCTTAGGGTATCTCTGGATGTCCTGCTCAGGGGCTTTGCCCTTTCTGAGAACTGGACAATATGCTCTGATAGTGTGTTAGAGGATAACATGTGAGAATCACCCTCAGGAAAGTGCCATGAGAAGCAGGGATTGTGTTCACTACCTGTTGCCTTCCCAGTCTTTTCAAAATTAATCCAATATACAAGGAGAGGAAATGTTCCTTAGGGCAGAGAGTGCAGGATTTCTTTTGCAGTCATGGCACTAACTCAGTATGACTCTGGATAAATCCTTTCCCCTCACTTAGATTCATTTTCAGGAGCCACAGAATCAGTCACTGAATAATATTTGCTTCTGTTACCGTGTGTTGTTAATGACTGAGAAATGCTTTGTGGTCTGTAGGCAAATGGCACCAGATTTATTGAATACATGGTGCTGCATAAAATGCTGGGCATGTTTGAAAGGAGTAGATGAAAAAGAGCCTTTTGAAATCTGGGTTAAAAGTTTTCACAGATTTCTATGGACTCTGGATCAGATAGCCAGTGTGAAGAGAGGGATGTGAGATAAAATCTTATGCAAGGTCATCCTCTACTTGTTTTTAAATGATGAACCAAGCTGGTGCACTTGTGATGGATTGCCCTTTTCCCTTTTACTTGGAAAAAGGAAGATGAGGGAAACACTACTGGTATCCCATTGATGTGCATCCAGTTTTGGAACAGAACATGGAAACTCTCAGCAACATCGCTGTCTGAATTTCTGTGTCTGCAAATGATGCTGAACACAGTCATGAAGATGGAAAGAACACTCTATACTGCAGCCCTGCTCAGCAAATCCACTCAAAAATAGACCCTCCAGCTACTCAGAGTCATGTTGCCTGGTTTATTTCAAGGGTCAATGCCTGGGTGAGGAATGTGACATCTTGGGCCATTTATGTAACTGCCTAATCATGTAACAAGTGAGCAGGGAGTCCATGTACAGTGTAAACAAATCCCCCTGCCATTTTCCCCTGAATTGTCAGGCTGATTATAATGAAGAAAATGTACAAAGTGGAAGCCAGAGCATCAAGGCTTGGGAGCCTACTCAGAGATTCAAGGGGAAGTGATGCTTAAGTGAGGGCACTTTCCAGTGTGTTGCAGGTGAAGACTGAAATATTTCCCTCTCCTCCTCTGTCTCATCATTAGTTCACTTTGCACCACCTTGGCTGGGTGCTGGAAATACTTGGGCTCTGAGGAGAGGAGGGAGAGTGACATGACTCCATGTCTTGTGGCATGGTCCCAGGAACTGTGTGTCAATCATTATTTGGTCTCTGTTCAAGTTACGGTGCCTGAGCTTCTTGTCTGTGAGCGATGTGTTATAGGAGAGGCTGTGTTGATTTGGTGCTTCCCAAAGGAAGAGCTGTCTGCCTTCACTGTCTCTACTACAGACTTCTCCTTGCCTAGGAGCCTGTTAAGCACTGACTGCAGACCAGGGAAATGTGCCCTGACTGCACTTAGTCCCTGAGGAGTGTGCACATCAGCTGATAGTCAACAGCTTTTCTCCTTCCGTGAACCCATGTAGAAATAGAGCTCATGCATCTAGTTCCAATCATCAAAAAAGAACATTTATCATTGTTCAAGACCAACAATTTACTCAGGTTGTGCACACCATAAATTCTAGCAGATGTCTACACCTTTTGCAGGTTTCACTCCATTTACGAGCAGCATACTGTCATATCTAGTACACTTAGCCAGATCTTTGAAAAAGAAAGATATTTCTCCAGGTTTACTGGGGCTTTATTATTGTTATCATTAATAAGAATACTGAATAACTAGTTGGACTTTCTTGGGGGAAATATGTATGTGTAGCAATAGGCATTCCTTGAGCCCAGATGAATGTGTTTTAGCAAATTCATAAGCTGTTTCTTTCTTTTTTACGTGTTTTCTCTGACAAGCATACAGTTAAAGGCAGAGCTGTGCATATTTTATGTTACCTAATAAATATTTTACTAGTCTTATTAACCAGATTAGAGGGAAAGGATAGAAAATTAATAGTTTATGTTAAAAGGATATTGGAAGGCATATAACTCTTACAGTTAATATATTTGCCACATTTCTCAGTTGGCAACCAAATTGTTTTGTGTCTGCACAGCACTTTGCCACTACACTGGGCCATTTCCCTCTGTACACATAATATTTATCATTATTGTGTTCATTAAATCAGCATCCTTTAACAGATTTTCATCTTACTTGGGTTCTCCCTGTGCAGTGAGTGTCTCATTTATCGTCCACCTGGGTGTTACTTTTCTATTAGAGGAAGACAAACAAAGAGTGAAAGAAGCAGTGGTGCTCTGATGCTGAAGTCACAGTGAGCAGGAGGTCTTGCTCTCTATGTGTGTCTGCATCATACCACTGTCTCTCTAAGTCAAGCAAGAATTCACCTTCCACTCCATGCGTGTGTCACAATCATGGCAACTCCCTTAACTCCCTCCCAGCTTTGTATTCTGTCCCCATGTGGACACAGATCTAAAGCCTGCTGAATTCCTTGAGAGTTGGTTTGTCAAGCTGGGATAGTCTTTATTATCCAGGAAAGGTTCAGGAGAAGAGCATGTCAGAAACATGTAGATATGCAGGAGGAGTTTCTCCCATCTATTCACAAGCAGAGAGTACACACAAGGACCAAAGCAGAGAGAGAGAGAGACAAAAGTATTTTGGACCCCCTTAGGAGATGAAGAGGTAGATGTTCTTTATGCACCACCTACTGAAAATGTCCATGGAAGAAATCCCAGGAGACATACTCCACGGAGAATCAGTGGCAAACAAAGAATTGTGAAGGTTTTCTCTTGTTTGGTCCTGTTTGAAACAGCCCAAGTACAGGCCTTCAGCTCTCCAGCAGCCAAAACATCTGAGCTGTTTGCAGAAGTTATCCATATGTTTTATTGCCAGGCAACTGAAATTCTGGTTTTTTGCTTCCTTTAGTCTGTGCCTAATCCACCTTTACTGGAAACCCAGTGGTGAGATAGTGGAAACAATTTAACAGGATTCACAAAGAAGGGAATGATGCTATGCTAGACCTGACTCATGGTAAACCCACTGTGGAAAACCTTAGTTATGGTTTTGGGACCTTAGATTTGGTATTGAAAACTATGTCAAGAATAGCTCAAAAATGAGGCAATTTCTGCCTTAACTGAGGATTTTCCATTGAGAATTCCTGTGCAAGGTCTGCCAGTGTCTGCTGTGCTTAGCCTACTGTATGAATGCTGCCTGGATCACCACTCTGTCCTGTGCTTTTCATTCGCTCACTTCTGGACACAGTCCAGTGTCCCTGATGTCCCTCCATTGATTTAAACTTGCACTGGATTAAGCCCAGCAGTTGCCTAAGCATATTAATTTCATGGTTGTTTGTGGTTATGTTTTGGAGATTATAAGAATACTGACTGCTATAAATATCTTTATAGTTTGGCCTTATAAAAATGCAGTGCCTTTACCATGTTCTCATGCTTTTATTATTGTCCTTATCAAGTTACCCCTTTTAAATCACTCTGTTCTTTAAAAGTAGAAAAACCTCCTTAGAAAAACATAGCAGCCTCCTCCATAGAAGAATATGATTTAATGACAACTCATTAGCTATGGAGCAGTATGACTTGGCTAAGAGAGCATTTAGCCTAATCCACTAGCCAGTGCCAGTCCCAGCACGTGGGTCTTAGGTCACAGCTCTTCACCCTCAGAAGTTTCTCTAAGCTCTGTGAGAAGCTGTGCTAACTAGAACAGTGACTATGCCCATATGTCACTAGCTATCTATGGAGGCAAGTTTTGAGAACAGGGAGCTAAAAAGGGTTCACATTTTCTTAGCTACTGTATCAAGCAGCTTTACGTCAACATCTTCAAGTTACATCTAGCCTTGACCTTCAGCATCTGACTTGGAACTTTCCAGACTGATGTTCTTTAAATGAACAGTATCAAAAGCTTAGAGCCCAGAGTCTGGTCTCTTTTGTTTGGAAATGCACATACAATTGCACTGTGTGTTAAAAGAACCACAAAGATGCCCAAGTGCCCAGTTAAGTTCCTTGGTACATCCCTTCAAACCCCACCAAGCAGCTATTTCAGTCAGATATACCTGATTTCTGTCTGAACTTTCCGTGAAAATCCAGACTAATTTCTGCTGCTGGACACAAACTCACATGTTCAGTTGCTGTTGGCTCCAACCTTAGAACCCAACAAGGTTTTCAGGCATCTTCACCTGCAGGACTCAATTTTTAAGGTGTTACCAGGGCTAGAAGTCTGGTTCAGGCAGTGCACCAGACAGCAGTGGTTAGGATTAAGAACCAGTTTACAGCCCTCCACTCCCTGATATAATAAAAATTTGCCTTCCAGTTTTCCACTTCTGGCCTGTATTGCTCATTTTGCTGAAGCCCCTCTCCTCCACATGAAAAACGCAATCTTTGTTAAAGCAAATTGCTTTTTACTGTTGAAAATGTGAATTGTCAAGCTGCTTTCTCTGTCTTTGGGGTCTTAATGCTGTTGTAAATCTGGTCATAGATGATATGTCTGGCAGTTCTCTAGATCAGTGTCTGTAAAGCATTTTAATCCAAGTCACACTTTGATCCCTCAAGAACATTTTCCCTCCTTGCAGCAGTGGAGGGGTGCAGTGGTGGCCGGGGAAGGTGTCCTTTGTACAATGTGTGTTGCCTGCAGTACTTTAGCAGTCAGTATTCCATGGATGAAAAGTGCAGTAACTTAGGGGTAGCAGAGTAGCCCCGCCCTCTGTCCCGAAAGATCCAAGCCTTTCTGGAAAATTTGTAACTGGAATGACTGAAAAAGGTGCTTGCCTAGACCACCAGTGCAGCTTATCTCTTCAGCAAGTTATCAGAAGACTGTAGACAGCCAGGTCCTTTTCACAACTGGCTCATTGACACCATCTGCATGTGGTATCAGATCTGGCAACAAAAGTCATGGTAAGTGTGCTGGCCACATGAGTTGTGATGGGCTCTCACTCCCAGAAAACAGATCCATCTTGCATAGGTAAGGAATGGTCACCTGGATGGGGAACTTAGGGCTGTTTGGTGCATTGTTGATGGCTGTGCTAATTGAGATGTTCCCATGCTGCTGGATTGGCTCTGGAGGGACCTGTGCAGAGCTCTGAGGAGCCAGGCAGGATGCCCTTGGTATCAGCACTCTGGGCAAGCACAAAATGCCAGAATGTGGAGCCAGCACTCTCACAGAGAGTCATCTGTTCTGTCATATGTAGAGAGATCTCTCAGCCTTCTCCTTGTCATAATATCTTAGAGCCTCACTGTTGTCATTACATTTACTTATGCATGATGCTGGTGATGGTTTCTATCCCTGACTCATGGAAAGAGAGATGAGGTTCAGAGAGACACTGGGCATGTTTCATATGTCCAAATTATATGTGAAACAAAGCACAGTCTCAGTGTTGATTGAGCTATCCTGGAATCAGGCAAGCTGTGTCAGCTGAAGTATGAGTTCAGATTAGTTAGCAGCCCAGGCACGAAGAAAGTATTGCTTTGAAAATGTGTGTTAGCATCTCTGTGTGTGGCTTTTAGGAATATCATCCTGCTTGAAAATTATAGAATGACTTTTAGTCCTAGTCTGCAATGTGTCATGGGAGCAAAAGTGACATAAGTGACCCTGCTCTCCTCACATGAGAGGTGGATGGACAAGCAGGAGCCTCTCAAGTTCCTGGATAGAACTTTAACCACTGGGCATTCTTTCCATAAAGACTATTCACAGGGGAGCTGTTCATGGCGACTTATAAGAGGGTTTTTCATGGGGCTAATTACATCTCAGTCTTGCTGTGGATGCTTATTCCCTCAGATTCCCTTATTTTGTGAAGGTTTCTTTCTTAGCCATTTCTTTCCCGTTCTTTCTCCTCTTTCTTTTTGCTGGGAAACATTCTCCGGCATGACTCAGACTTTTTTTTTGCCTTGCACAGCATTCAAGATGCAAATTGCAGCTTGAACAGCTTGCTGGAGCATGATGCTCTAAACAGAATGATGGATTTGTTCCCTTAGTTGAAGGAGTAAGCAAGAATCAGTCAAAGGCCTCTGCCTAGGTGCAGGCTGGTGGATGACATGGATGTTTCTGCACCGTACTTTCAGCCCGAGAGCTCCCTAAGGAAAAGGTGATCATAATTATTTTTTGGAACTATCTTCAGGTTTATTATCCCGTGCCCACACATGCACTCTTTAGTTTTTAAGATTTCAGACAATTAACTGCTTCTTTAGCAAAGCCTCATGATGAATATTCCCTCTTGATTTGTTTTTAATTGGAGTGTTCTCTACATCATCGGTGTGCTCATACATCATTTAAAGAAAACATCAGCTCTCTTCCTACTGTCAGTTTGGCTGCACATGTGTTTAGAGTATATACTTCATCTTTCTTTCTCCCTGTGAGAGCTTATTCTATTTCAGACTGGCTCTGGTTTTCAAATACATTGGCTGAATGGGGGACCATGGCTATTACATTGTGCTGATGCTTATAATGAGGCAGATGTCACCTACTTATCCTCTTCCATCCTCTATTGATTTCAATTTCTAACAGTTTTTTTCACTACCATGAAGAAATCAGGAAAATACAGTATCACATGAGGGATGAAGAGCCCTGGGAGTTTGTCTGCATTATACCATGTATGGTGCACCATAGGGCAACACCTGTCAACACCCAAGTAAATGCTGAGCAAACAAGCTGGGATACAGAAATGTACCTGATCATGATAGAATGGGCTTGTTCCTTCTCCTCTAGAAGAGTGTCAAGCAGCATTAGGCTCAGCAGAAAGGGAGACCCAATAGTAGAAAATAGTCTGTTTTCTGGTGATAGCTTTCTCTGAAGCACTAGCTGGTTTTTGTAGTTTTTAATTAACCCAACAGGAAAATTGTGATCAAGTCCTTGGTGCCATGCTCTGGCCAACTGGAACTAGACTACTCTAACAAGTTAATTTCAAGATGCTCCAATGTGTCAGCACCACACTGCAGTCTGCTCTCTGTTATGGCTAAGGCCCTTGTTGACAAAAGGAGACAAAGGAAAATTCCAGCATGGGAATTCTGGTATGTCTTGCATGGATCATCCTTTTTGCCCAGGGTGTTTGGTTCTGTGGAAGCATTTATATTTTGATATTTAGTTCTGTCATCCCACACTGCATTATTACCCTCTTTGTTTATTTGGTATGGTCTTTCAAGCAACAGGCTGGAGGCTGAATCAATTTTTTAATAGATCAAGCAGGAGAATAATACATGTCAATCTATTGCTCTCTCTTTCTTTTTGCTTGTTCAAAAGGCTTAATTCATTAATACATTCATGCTGTAATCTTTCAGCTCACAAAATTGTAACAATATCTCATTACCTTTCCAGGTATTCATACAGCACATTATGGAAATATATTATTAACTTTATTGAATATGTAGATAGAATTTGAGTGTTGTGGTACAAGTGAATGTATTGACTTTGCAGAGTTGTTTGAATCTAACTTAAATAATGAGATCAACAGGCACAACAAATGGAGCATAAGTGCACACATATACTGTTTAAGTAAGCTGATTTCCTTTGATGAAAGGGTCACCTGCATGGTGGGTGAAGGGAAGGTGGTAGGTGTATTTTTCTGGATTTTAATAAGGCTTTTGGTACTGCCCTCCACAACTTCCTTTTGAGCAAGTTGCTCAGCTGTGGGCTGAATGGGTTTGTGATGTGCTGAGTGATGAACTGGCTGAAGGGCAGGGCTCAAGGGGTTGTAGTGAATGGGCCTACATCTGGCTGGTGACCAGGCACCAGCAGTGCTCCTCAGGGTTCAATCCTAGGATCAGTGCAGTTCAGGATATTTATCAATGGTCTGGATGCAGCAGTTAAATGTACAATTAGCAAGTTCACTAACAATACCAAACTGTGAGGTGCTGTTCACTCTTCAGGGACAAGAGACTTGCAGAGGGATCTAGATAGACTGGAGCATTGGACTGTGATTAATAAGATGGAATTTAGGAAGCTGAAATGCTGGATTCTGCACCTGGGATGGAGTAACACCAGGCATGAGTATAAATTAGGAAATTTCACTATTGATGCTAATGCTTTTATGTTAATAATGTTTAGTCTTTTTAGTTGCTACTATGGTGTGAGGGGAAAGAGGGTGGAAGGGGACTTGATAGGAGCCTAGTCAAATGCATTCCATTGAGTTTGGGCAGAGCACAGAGGCTGGATGGAATGGTGGCAGTGACACACCTAGGCCCTGAGCAAGCAGTGTGCCCATGTGCTCACTTCACACCAAGCAGGAGGTGCTCCCCTATTGCTGAGGAATTCAGTCCATTTGTACCAGAGAGGCCACCAGCAGGCTGGTTTGGTTTAACAGAGAGAAGTAATGACCTGAAACCATGACATATATTCCTGCTGGTGATCCTGGGAGTGTGCTGTATGTGTATGAAGTGGGTGCAAAGCATCAAAGTGTTCTCAGTTACCGTTTCAGATTAATGTCATGGAGATCTATGTACTTACTGTGCCTGCCAAACAGCACTTAATTACTCAGAGCCCTTTTCCTCTTGTCTGCTTTGTTAAATAATGCAGAAAGTAACTGCAAATGATGGGTCAGGTTATTGGGCTGTGAGGTCAGTGTTTGCTGTGCTGCAATGTTAAGTGCAGAGTCTGTGATGTGTGTGCTGTAGTTCCCATCTACAGCAAAGGCAGATATCAGAGGCACCTGGGAAGCAGGTTATGTTGAACCAGCTGAAGAGCAAACAGCTCTTTGGTGCTAAAAAGGTTCAGGTTTAGCATTTGTAAGTGGTACAGAAGGATGTTTGCATGAGTCTTGTCTCATCTAGTTCTCTCTCTGAATTTTCATTAAATATATTGGAGTGGGTGACTTTTACTGGCCCAGTGCAGCACTTCCAGCAAATAAAATCCTCGGAGAAAAATTTCTTCTTGATGATGCTACAATTCAGTGTAACAACTGCAAGTCTGTTACAATTCAGTAACTATTTCATTGCTGATCTTGAGTTACTTTTATGGTCATAAGTCAGTTTCTGGCAGAGAAGTGGTGGCAGCCAGAGTTATTTATGCCCTTTGTTTCTTGCCTCAACGATATAGCTGTTGTTGGATAAGCCACAGACTCAGCAGTTCTCCTAGACCCCAAGGAGGTCCCTTAGCACCCAAAGGAAGTCAGAAATATGTGACAGAAAAGTCCTTTGTTATATGGGTAAGAGTTTCTT
Source organism: Notiomystis cincta (assembly GCA_013398075.1). Lineage (NCBI taxonomy): Eukaryota > Metazoa > Chordata > Aves > Passeriformes > Notiomystidae > Notiomystis > Notiomystis cincta. Next base: position 48,340 of record VZRX01015752.1, on the reverse strand, counting down.
CAAGGCCACCTCAAATTCTCCATCAGTGTCAAATTCACTCTGATTAAGTAAAATAAAGATAAATAAAGGAAGAATTATTATTGCATCCTACTTCCTGTATAAGGTCATGGTCAAAGTTTATTTATTTATTCTAGAATGATCTTCTTTTGGTGATGAATATACCCATTTCCAAGTCAAAGCTTGTTCACTTTAACCAGGGTCTGAACCCAATCCAGAGTCTTAAGTAACTTCAACCTTTAAAGTAGTTTGAGCAATGTGTTTATATTAATTGAAGCAAAACCTTGCATGCAGCCTCACACAACCATGGAAAACCAGAATTTCGGTTCAGAGGCCACATGTTGTGCCAAAAGCCCATTTACATTAGTTTGTTGAGAATTTATTTGCTTTTGTTCTTTTCTTGCCACTTTCTTAGTCTGTGATCACACCTACTCCTTCCACTCATGCTTCATTGTTAGCTTATTCCTTCAGTTCTCCTCTCTCTGTTTTTTTTTGGTCAAGGGTTAGGAACTCCAAACACAGATTAAAAGAATTATATCAACATTATCAGTTGGTTTTCCTTTAACTGACAACTCCTCTGCTTTTCAAGTATGGTATTTGATGTACTGTGCTGGCTTTTTTCTTTTCAAAGTTATTTGGGGAGCTTTCTCCAAAATCTTTGCTGGTATTAAATAATCCTAGTCATCTCATCTCCTAAGATAGAGGAGCATACATTTATTTTAAGAAATTATATAATAGCATATTCTTCAGGTGGCTCCATGTCTTTTTCACTACTTTCACTCTGGTTCTTTTCATTCCCCTCATTTTTCTCTGAGATAGAATCATGTCTTCTGTACCCATATCTTCTGTTCTCCATGATTTGGGATGATCTCTTTGGGATCAGGTTCTGCAATGTGGTGATTTGTCTTGTTCACCTGGAGAATTCGATCCTACCGGTAAAATGAAACTCACATTCTGCAAAAATGCAGCTGCAACTGTTTTTTTTGAATAGTGAGATTTATCCTATGACAAGGCTTTAATGCTAAGCTTAGCAAAATTTTTTACTCTTCTTAAATGGTTTAAAGATAACCTAAGGCAAAGTGAGTTGTGCTCTGCATGAGGTTAACTCAGATTTTTCAAGTAGGATAGAAGGCAATTCACTGTTTTGGAAGTGACCTACAGTGACCATGCAGTCCAACGACCTCACCAATTCTGGTCTTCTACATCTTAATAAAGTAGGTACAGAATATGTGCTGGCTTGGCCATTCACGTGTATATTGGCACACTCTCTGACTGATTCCCTCTAAACTGAGGTCCAGTTTATCCAGTATTCCTTGCAGAAACCTATTAGCTGAGAACCTGAGAAGTATTTAGATGCATGACTCTTGCTTAAGGCTGAACTCCATTGATTTTGGCCGAGGTTCACAAGCTGGATAAGACTGAAATAGATGCTATTCAGATATGGAGCTCAGAAAGACAAAGACAAGCCTGTTGGCTCTGATCCACAGACACTTTAGTCTTTTATTTTCAGTGTGTGGGCAGCCCCATGCCCATTCTAAACTTCTCAAAGCATAGGTCCTGATTCCTATTCAGGGCATCAGCTGCACACATACCAGAACCCTGAAAAGTGAGAAATAAAGCAGCAGCCCCCCGTGTAACTGCTCTGCCTTGACAAGTAAATCCAAGCACAAGCTTTGTTTTATGTTTGATAACGTGAACTCCTCCTGCCTACAGTTCACACCAACAACTCTGGCACAAAGTGCCACTACCAGTGATGTTCATACCCTCTGATTGAAAACAGTACTGTAGCCTTAAAGATACAGGCCAGTACAGCAATATGTTGTTAATGCAATAACCATGGACTTGAAATCAAGTTTTAAAACAGAAAAAATTTGATGGCTGTGAGTTAAGGGTCAAGCCTAAGTAAGTTTTCCAAAGAGCCAGCTGGTCTTCTGCCAGATATTCTGGTTCACCCACAGACTGGTTTCCCTTCAGCTATGTTGGCATCTCTCTGCTTAGGTAATGCTGTGACTCTCTGCCAGGTTTATCTCATATTACAAAATCCTTAGTACTAGGCTGGAAGAGGTTGAAAGGTCTCTCTTGATCTTACAGGAAAGAAACCTTATTTCAACATGGCTGTGGGTTTGCTGTTTCTTTTTTCATCAAGTCTGTGTTGCCAACTCTGGTATATTTATCATGAGTTTCATAGTATCCGATATCCTGTTAAACAGGATCTAAAATATAAAAACAAAGTGCTGATGTCCCAGCTCTCATTTTCAAGTGATTAAACAAGATTCTCAGCCTTCACTTAAGAAACACTTCTCTAGGCTCAGCATTGTTGAGAATTAATTGGAAATACTGTTTGAAGCACTTGAAAATTACTGAAAGTGAAAAATATTGGAAGTGCTTATATACTCTGCAAACTGAGAAATCAGAATATGTTAAAAAATAGAGCTCACTTTTTTTATTTGTTAACAGAAGTCCCATGGTTTTTAAGTTAATCTTGAGATTAAGGAAGAAAAGCAGCCAAGTCCTTCTCTTTGACTGTCTGTTTTCTGCAATTACTTACGCTGTTCTGTTATTCAGACCTCTCCTCAAGTCGAGGGGATCAAATGAAGGATGTGGGTTTGGCTCAGCACCTGCCTTTGCTGAGTTTCAGGTTAAAGGAGACCCACAAAAGGAATCTAGTACTCCTTGAGGTTTCTCCTCCACAGCCAGGCCATCCCACTTCATCTTTTTTATTTCTATTTAGAAAAGCTCAAAAGGTTCTCTCTGTTTTTTGAAGTTTACAGCATTTCCCTTAGTGACTGTGAAGATTACCCTGCCCTCAATTTTTTTATCTAAAAAAAAATTGGTGACAGTGTGCCATCTGCAGCCTTTGTAGCATGGCTGGAGCAATGCTCAGCATTTACAAAGGAATGTTTTTCTCTCAGATGTTTGAATTCAATACTGTTGTTATTTATTAAATAAATAAAACTTTTATTTCCTGATGTCTTATTTATTAAAGAATGAGGGTATATTTAAAATGTTAGACTTTGTGTTTACTCTCAGGTCAGGGGTGACTTTTACCCCATATAGTACATATGGTGCTTCTGTGCCATGGAACACATGAGAATGAAGAAGTGTGGTGGGCTCCCTGCACTGGACATCAGGCTCGTCTCTGCTTGGCTTGACTGGGCACAACTCTTCATTTCCTTGCAATGGCATCTGGTTTTTGTCAAAATGAGTGAAAAGGGGCTTGGGTTTGGTTAGGTGTCCTAAGCAGGTTGAAAGGTTCACTTTTCCAGAATGATTTTAGGAAAGTTTAAGCAAACTTGATGAGGTTTTGAAGTTGGCAGTGTTTTGTGAGACAGGCTCATCATCACCTCACTCTGTGCTGAGGAATTTGGGATAGAACCTTATCAGCTCTGGAACAGTGTTTTCCTATACAGAAGGGTTACCTCAACATTAGAAGTAGATACTGAACTTTGATAAAAACTGAGATAAAGGCTAAGTTCTGTTCCTAGTTTTGCTAACTAGCTGTCCTAGGACTTCACAGGAACCACTCTTTCTCTGTCTCTGTTCTGCTTTTTGGGGTTTTTTTTGGTCCACATCCCATTTCTGCCTTCCCCCAAGATACATTCTGTTTCCCACCCACACCTTTCCTCATCTGAGAATTACTTAACTTTCTGAAGAGGAGTCCTGTGAAATGTATCCTACACAGTTGCACTGCTAGGGTGGAGCTGGGAATAGAGCATGGGTGGAAACAAGGGACTGGGACAGGGGTGAGGGAGAAAGGAGGCACGAGCCAGCAGTGTGCCCAGGTGGCCAAAAAGACTGATGGCATCCTAGCAGTAATAGGGAAGAGACTGTCCCTCAGTACTTGATGCTGGTGAAGTTTCCTCTCAGATTCTGTGTCCGGTTCTGGGCTCCTCAGAAGAAAGAAAGATGGTGAGATGCCAGAGTCAGTCCAGAGAAGGGCAGTGGAGCTGCTGAAGGGTCTGGAGCACAAGTCCTGTGAAAAGTGACTGAGAGAATTGTTTAGCCTGGAGAAGAGGAGGCACAGGGGTGACCTTATCACTCTCTACAATTGCCTGAAAGGAGGGTGTAGTAAGGTGAGGGTCAGGCTCTTCTCCCACACAGCCAGTGACAGGACAAGAGGAAATGTCCTTGAGCTGTGCCAAGGGAGGTTTAAGCTGGACATCAGCAATTTTTTTTCACTGAAAGGGGGGTTAGATGTTGCAGTGGGCTGCCTAATGAGGTGGTGGATTCATCATCCCTGGACGTGTTCAAGAAATGGCACTTAGTGCTATGGTGTAGTTCTCATGATGGTGTTCTGTCACAGGTTGGACTCAATGTTTGGAGGTCTTTTCCAGCTTTAATGATTCTATGATGTGGGAAAATATGACACTGCAGCTCCAGAACAAGAGACCAGAACTGCTCTTTTCTATGGCTCTGTGAATTAAACCAGCTTAAGATGATATTCTACTGGTCCCTCAGAGGCCATAAGCCCATGGTGTGCACACAGAATGAAGAGCAGCCAAAGTAGTCAAGATAAATTTGTGTGGGAGATGGGTTTTCATCTAGAGCAGGTGTTCTCAGGGATGATCCTCCTATGCCTAATTTTAGTGCCCAGCCTTTTCCATCAGTTCCCTGGCATGAGTGCCTTCTCTTCTGGTGCTCTACTGTTTGAAGTTCCTTTGGCTTCCTTTGCCTGTCTACCAGTGCCACTGAACAAGCTTCTCCAGCTCCCCTAAGCTTATCAAATTCTCTTTCTCACTGTTACCTACATATCTCAGCAGCTGGCCCTCACAGAACTCCCTAATTCCCTTCATGGTCTCTGATAGTGACAGAGTGTTTGTTTGTGTGCAAATTAATAAGCTTGTGTAAGTAAAATCAATAAAGAACAAGGCTACAGCAAAGCAAAACCTATCATTCCTTTATTGGACAAGTGTAGTTTTAATGCTCATGCTTGAGGGAATGCTGTAAACATGCTAAAAATGCTTGGAATATGGAAACTGGCTGGGTGACACCACAGCTTCCTATGAAACTTTGCAGTCTTAATTTGGCACATGGAGTCATCCTGGCCCTTGAGCCAGCACCACCAAAGCCACTGCTAAGTTCACCATTGAATTCATCAACTAAGAAACTGAACCTTAAATTCTGGCTTGTTCAAGAGTGAAAATCCTACCTCAGATCTTCCTGAAACAGATCAATAGTCTTTCTTGTTGGACTGCAGCTGCACAAGTGTTGTGCAGTGTTGAAACATGGTCAATTTATACCTTACAGGGAATAGGATTTGCAGTTTGGAGGAACTAAAGTCACCTAATCACTAGCTTTATTCTAAGCCAAGAATGTATTACTGAGGGCAGACAGATGTTTCCACTCATAGTGGAAACCAAATCCACCTGAAAATCAGACTCCTGAAGAATGCTATATCCATATTTACTGAGAGTGAGTGGCCTGACCTACTCCTGAGTTTGCCCAGAGAAGAGCTTGGTTTGCTTTGTCATTAGAGACTTTTAAGACAATATAAAAGAGACTCTCAGTAAAGCTAGGTTAGACTTCTGTTTTTATTGATGGATCTACTCTCATTTTTATCAGATATTGATGTCTTCCTATGGTAAACACCCAGAATTCTCTTGTGTGGGCAGACCTTTGCTGCAGTTGAGTTATGCTGAGGGCTGTCACAGGTAATGCCATCAGAGGCCTCCTGATGCCGTTTTCTGCACACTTCCAGCTATTAAACTCTGAGAAGCTGGTAGGGATCACTGGGTTGGTTCCAAGAACAAAGTAGAAGACAGGAAAGTCTAGTGTATGTTGGGAAGTGTATAGTAGGTTTCCACCTCATTCGGAGTGACTGTGCTGGGAAGCCATTTATATAGAGCTGCTATGTGAAAGGAAGTTGTATGTGTTTAGAATGGCTATATGTGTATATAAGAAAGGTAACTGTGCCTATGTCATAGATTTGTGTATCATAAACATGTATAAGCTAATTTAATTGGGGGATACAACTGTCAGTGCAGCTTGAAAGAATCCTCTGAATTCACTGTAGCAAGCATGTGGGCTGGAAATTTGTGTATTAGCTCCAGAGGGAAAGAATTACGTCTTCAGCAGACAGCTGATGAGTCTTGGTACTCTTTTGTGAGCCTAACTGACCTTCTTCAGTAATCACTAATCCTCATCCCACCCTGTCTCTCCCCAAGCTTTCCAAGGGGAGTACACTCAATCTTTTTAAACATTTTGAAATGGGCAGTCATAGTCTGTCATCCTGCAGACAATAAATTTCCACTGACGATCCCTGCATAAAAGAGAGACAAGAGAGAGGTATTAGTGAGCCAGAACTGCAGAAGATGCTATACAAGTAAAGAGTAACTTTATACCAGGTATTATGGCAACAAAAACATCTGTTTGCCATTAACTGACTTTCATTTGAATGCTTTGTGTTTTTATGGGCTGAAAGGACACAATATGTGTGAGAGTTACAATTCCTTCACACTTTTACAAGGTAAGAAAATCAGCTCTCTGAGTATCCATCAGAAGACAATGAATCCTGATGGTGTACAGTCCTGAATTGACTTTTAATCAGTGACCAAGAGGAAAAGGATGATTCTGTCAAAAGTTTTTGTCATGTCATATATTGTTCAATAATGTGTAAAAAGTAAAAAGTACTTGGGTGATTTTCAAGCTATGTCTAAGAGAGTAGTTATCCACAAGAAAATGTCACTTCCTTTTTTTTTTCCAATGTCTTTCACTACTAGGTCTTCCAGTTAGCATCCTTTAATAAAGATCTGAAGGAATCAATAGTGAGAGAAATGAAATTCACTTCTCATCGTTGATCAAGTCACATGTAAGGAAGAGTAACATTTATGTCAGGAGAGTTTATGCTCTTCCCAGTTTGTGAGTGATATTCTCTCTCAAGAGAGTGATAGGAAACCTAACAATTGTTAGTAGGAAGCCTGACTGGAGCAGTGGGATTCAACAATGATGGCCAATGATTTAGTGTCCAATAGCTGCAACAGGATACAAATTTAATTTCCACCTTAGTTTATTGTGCATTAAATTTTCCTTTGACAAATAGGCATGAGTTCAGAGGATCAAATACTGTCCTGCTGTGGAATGTTGAATGTAGGCTGCTTGACACTGGCTAACTTGAATTCAGATCCAAATTACAGTCCTTGCAGATGACAGTTGTTGCTTATATTGGTAATGGGTAGTCCTCCAAGGGGTTTCTGAAAGCTTGAATTCTGATAATAGTGATGTCCTAAAGCTGAGGCATGGGATGGGTAATGCTGCTGGAGTGTTTTAATAGGAATTTGCATTTAAAGACTCCTGCACCAAACTGGTGCCAAACTGCTGCCTCTTAGGAATGTGCTGAGGTCCCTGAGCCCAGATTTTGGTATTAACTGTGCTTGCATGGTGTAACTGACTGGGTCACTCTGTCCTGGAATAAGACTAATTTGACTCTTAAGCCCTGTAGGTATATATTTTATACCTACTCTGTATAATGTTCATTCATAAAATATTTCATTGCAGCTTTCATTAACTGAGCTTTTTAATTGCAAATTTACTGTGCTGCTAAGCTACAAGTTTATTCTGAGTGTCATTTGGAACTGGGTCTGTGTCATGCTCATCAGCAAGTATGATGTAACACTTATATAGTGTTTGGCTTTGCTTTTCTTTAGATCTTTCCCAGATGTTTTAAAACTGTAATTTCCTCATAAAACTGTTATCAAAGGTTAATGAAATGCAAGATTAATTTTTAGGTTTATTTTAAGAATCCCATATTTGGTCTATGTGCATGCTCTTCAAAGACAGTTCATACCCTTTTGGTCACTAAGTTACCAAGAGAGATAAAAAATAAAGAGGACTCATCTGTGAAAAACAGGATTATATTGGTCAAAGTTAATGTCTGCTAAGTTAGCTCCAATTGTCATAGAGACTTTTTGCTCGAAGTCTTAGGTCAAGTAATTTTTCTAAAATAGGACATTGTGAAATTAAAAGTCAAGCTCTTTAAAATAAATGTTTTTTAATCACTGGAATTAATAACAGCCTTTAAAATACTGGAACAGAATTATTTCTAAAGCTGTAATTTCAGCTTGGACTTGAAGACACTACCATATATGTACAAGGTTGATGCATTTAATGGCATGTTACCTCTTCTTCCCCTGTTACTTGTGTTTGAACTCAAACATGTATGTCCAGCTTTTCAGGATGCAGGCAATTACTTTGTACTATGGCTGCTGTGTGCTTAATTCAGTAGTTATCAGCATGTTTCAATTTGTAGATCCCTTACAAGTTTACCAATGGGGATCCAGATGCCATCAGGAATTGCCTTGTGAGGCATACTCCAGAATATTTCTGAACTTGCCTTTGCAGATCCTTGACACCAATTTGTAGGTGTCATCCCCTCCCAGTTGCTAAATTCATGCATTTTCCTTGGCTTCAGGAATCAATATTGAACTGTCACTTTTGCTTTCCAGCTGTCATGTGGTGTCAGATTTTAATTTTTGATGTACAGAGAAATTTCTTTTATCTCCAAATATTGTTGAATAATCTGTTTCCAATTCAGTTAAAAATTCTGTGAATTCCTATTCACATTGAGTTTGACAAAATCCTCTTTCTTCAGTCATGTGAAACTTATTAGGGACCTTAAATACCCTATAATTTAGCTCAGCTGAGCTTGGTGGATGTCCAGCTTGTCTGGGCATTTTAAACATACTCTACTGTTGGGCTATCTGGCTGTTGATTTATTTTTCAGTGATGATGTCTGAGCAGTTAAGAAATAGCTGGCTCTCCAGATCACTCAAATAAATGGAGCAGAGAACAGTTTTGTAAAAGAAATGAGCTTAAGAGAGTCTGCATGTGCTATTTTCACACTACATAGCAAGGGACAAGCTGTGGCACCTGCCAAGAACACCTGGTAATTCCCACCTCCCTGTCCAAGATACTTGCTGCAGGTTGGGTTGTGAGTGAATATTCCAGTGGTGCTCTCTGGACTCAGGAGACTGATCCAACCAGATCATGTAACAGTGCTCCACCAGAAAGCCATACCATCATCACTTGACATGTTTCAGAGCTCAGGCTGAAGGTATTTTCTTGTTTGGTTTGTGGGTTTAATTTTGGGGCTGTTTTGCCAAGGGTTTGCAATGTGCATGTGTATGTGGGCAGTTTCAGTCATTGACAACCTGCTTCACGTAGTCCATGTCCTTCTCTGGAATTTGGCTGTATCAATCTCTCTAATAAAAGATACTGCTCTTCCCTGCAAATGTTCCCTTATCTATGTCCTTAGGTCATCCTGTCTGCATCACAGACAGTTATCACCACACTCCTGAACGGGCTGGCAGAGGCACTTCTTCTAATTCCTTCCAGCTGCTTTTGTCTTTCTTTATAGACAGTTGTTTTCTCCTTTTGACCTATTTAAAATGAGACTGGAAAATGTAAATAGTGACCACTTCTGAAGTCTGTTCTCCCCAAATGAACAGTTAAAACCTTTGATGATCAACAGCAACTCTTTCATTCATTCTTGATATGCAGGCATGGAAACTCACAGAGAGGGATTACAGAAGTGTTGGTAGTGATAACATAATTCTAAACTTTCTACATCCTTTGCCACAAGCATCACATGGTGTCTCAAATATCTTAAATCAGCAGTGACCTCAGTGATGCAGTGTATTAGGGAGTAGGAAGGGAAGATATGATTTCTGCAAGTTTATTGAAAAAGTCTAAAAATACCTACCTGTTTGAAATGATTGGGAAAGCTTAAACTGAAATACCTTCAGAGGCTTTTTTTTGCCTCTTGTCCATCATGAACTAAATAGTATGGACACAAGTTTAATGTGCTTAAAAATGAAGAGCAATTAAAAAATATTCACATAGACAAGTGGCACATGTGCACGTTCCAAGCAGTCTGAGACTCAGAAGACCTTTCCCTGCTCCTATTCTGCCTCATAAGCTACAAAGAACCATTAAGGATGACAAATTTTGCTGACTCCAGTGATTCATACTACTCAGGGGTGTTACAGCCTGAATCTGATCTGGTGTAGCAAGATTTTTTTTCACTTCATTCACTTGGCAACACAAATTGGTTCTAGTCATTCTGGAAGCTGAGGGCCAGAAAGTTCATTGGTGCAGAAAACTTTTCTAGTTTTCTCATAAAATGTTTTCTCTGTAGTTTCTGCCACTCTTGCCGGTGTAGGACAGTGGTAGGACAAAGGTATGCTGATGGCTTCTTCCTCTTCTAGACACTGTGGTCCTGTGAGGAGCTGTATTCCTGATGTACATTCCCATGGTGCTGCCTCTGCTCCTGGCCAGTCCCCCCACTGCCACCCTGTTCTGAAAGCTGCCTTCAGCAGTCAGAGACAGAAATCTGCCCAGAGGCATAGCTGCTTTGTTTTCCAGCTGCTTTGTTTTCCAGGCTTGTCCTTGTCATTCCGGACTTTACCCCTTCCACATCCGATGGAGTCTGGATTCCAGCTGCAGGGGAATGCACTGTCTGCATTATTTCCCCTACTTTCTGCAACAACCGTGAGGATCAAGGATTAAGGATAGCACTGGGGAATATTTAAGATGAAAAGCCCAGAACAAGGCTGTCCCTTATGACCTTGTAAATTCCTTATCTAAAGCGATACTTTTGAGTCAAGTATCTGTGAAAGTTATTCTTCCACTTGCAGGAAGAATTTGCAGACACAACTTCCAATTGGTAATCAACAGGATAATGTATTTTAGCCAGGAAATTACTGTTATGGACCTGCAGCAGTCTTACAATGTGTTATCATTTCTGGAAAAGCTTCCTTATTTCATGTAACCTTTTGGTTGAGGGATCCCTATAGTGAACTTTGGTGAGCTGAGAGCATTCAGTGACAAAAGCGCTTTGGCTGCTTTGAGAGTTATTAGAGACAGCTTGAAATATCGGTGTCTTTAAATTCCCATTTCTCTCTTCTCTCCCCCTTCTCATGTAGCCCATCTTGGCAGAGCAGAGCAGCACACCTTGCCTTGCTGTTTGTGCTGCACTTGATAACAAATGCTTTAATATACTGGACTGAGGTGCCTGATAAAAGACATCAGCAAAGAAATAGCTCACGATGGATGTATTAGAGGTCAGCTTGAAAGAATCAAGATCCCTCTCCCACAATCAGGTTTCAGTGAGTGATTACACTCTTCTTAAACCTGCTCTGTTAGGATCTCTGTAGCCCTAGGCAGACAACAGTGTGGGGGTTATGTTAAATCTCGATTTTAAAATTTTGCAGTTGTGCATAGTAAAAAGGGAGAAACGCTACTTTTTAGCTGAACAGAAAAATTGTGAATCCATTTGCATGACTTCACTAGCCAAAGGGCCTCTCCCAAGAGGACTAGCAAATGCCAAGAAATGACCAGGATTGATCAAGAAAATGTAGTTAACTCATTTTCTGGAAAGGAATCAAGGTGTGCTGCATTGCCTGAATTCCTGGAGTGGCTTGGATCTGTTAGAGTTGTGTTGAAATGGATTGGGCAGTTTAAAGCATTCACATTGCAGTTTGTATGGTCTTAACTATGCATGCTGGCAGATTCCCGGCTTCTGTGCAAAGAAAAGTGGACCAAAATATATCACTCATTCCCTGAAGGCACAGAGTGTTTTTACCGAGCTGAGTGAAATATGCTTCAACTAGAGGTAGGTGAGAAACTGTACTGAAGATCTGTTGCATTTTGTGAAGGTCAGATTCAGCCCAACCCACCACTGCTGTATTTTTCACTGCTCAGATGGACAGGGCAAATGATCTCTGTTAGCATGCCCTGCTCCTGCTGCAGCACCCTGGGCAATGAATCATGAACTTTAGTCCTCAGAGGTACTAGCATGATGCTGAGTACTACAGCAGATGGTGTGTAGCCATGCACTATTGGGAGAAAATAGAAAAGATAGACTTTTTTAAATCTCTAATGAAACATGAGAAAAGCAAACCTGTCCACAGCAGAAAAAGTTGTGGTTGCCCCACGGATGTAATAATCGTAAGAGTACATCATCATGTCCATGTCTTCTCCATAATGTCCTGGATATTCTGTTGTTAACCTTTATATTAAGGAAAAAGAAGATAATATAATTCACCATCTTACAGAAGAGCCCAGTTGAATGAATACAACTCCTTTAGTAGATTTTTCCTGCTTCTTGAAAGTTCTTGTTTCTTAACAGCACCACAAGATATTGTCTCTCAAGACTGCCTTTCTCCTCTATGCAACTAATTCAGGTAGTTTTTGAATAAAATTCAGCAACTTTAGAACAGTTAAGAGCAAACTACACTATTGGAATATATGTATATACATCTGCAGCTCCAGGATAAAAACAATCTGAACAAGAAGGTAAAGACTGTCTACTACTTATGTCTTTATTGCAGGGATTTGCTCCAGCCTCTCATGAGTCTCTTTGGTTTGCAGCTGTAGACTGCAGTAAATGTTGCCAAATCAAACAACTCTGAGCATTTATCCACTTATGAATTATATTAAGTGAATGTAACAATTAATCCATTACTCTTTGTTGTTTCCTCTTTCTGCCTAATTTATAAGGTAAAAACATGAGCCTGGACAATATGTCCGCAGTGTATTTTATCTGAGAACCTCAAAGTGCTTCTTCAATTATTAATCAAATTATGATTGCTGCTTCCCTGGGAAATAGGCAAGTAATACTGTAATTCATTTTACAGATAATGAGCAGATTCAGGAAGGGGCTGGAAGCTTGACCAGTACTTTCTGTCAACATTATGTTTGAAGTATGAATGGAAACCTGGCACTCCTTGTATTACACCATTTTACATGGGAGCTGCTACTGGAGTTGTCAGCTTCACTCTGAAACGGCAAAGGGAGGAATCAGGTTCCCTGTAAGGGAGATGCTGTCCCTGTGGAAATAAAGAGCCCAAATCCTGTTGAGACTAAAGGGTTAAGACACCTTTACAGAAATCCTGACAACCTTTTCCTGACTTAATCCAGCCCAGCAGCAATACTTGAATGAACGTTGAAGGTGATCCAAGCATATTTCAGCCAGCACTCATGAATGTTTACATTTTGTTAAATTGGTGGAGTTTAAGCACTGGCTTAAATATTTTACTCACTAGGAATATATTATTGGGACAGGTTTGAGTTTTTATAAGGTGTTTTAGGTGTATTTGGACCCCAAACCTGTAACTGATGGAGAATTCAGAAGCAGAAAGTTTACCTGAAAAACTGAGGTATTCTGGGCTATTAGGTTGCTTTCCAGGTTATATGCAGCTTTTGAATATGAAAGATCATTCAGTTGGAACATCATTCCTAACAAATCATTTTTCCTTGACAGATGAATGTCTGCATGTGAAACTCAAGCATGACCTTCTAAGAGCCTCAAGTCTAATCCGTCAACTTCTTTGAATGTATCTTGTTCTCCTGCTTCCTGTCCTTTGGCCGTGACCATCATCACACAGATTCGGAGTTATAGCACAAGGACACCCATCCCAGAGTGTGTTTGGGAAGCAGGCCTGGTCACAGTGTCTGTTCTCAGAGTTCTGACCAAGGACACAGGGATTTGCCAAGCCCTTGCAGTGCTCTGCCATTGGTAAAAAATAACAGCAGCATTTCACAGGTCATGCAGACAGATGCTGCAGACTAGGAGAAAGAGAAGAAACCATGAACACTGCTCTCTCATTCAGAGGAGAGTCCCCATATTTAGTTTACTAATTTGGAGCCTGAGTCTCTGATACTGCACCTTCAGAAAATCCAGACTGGTAGGTTTTAAAAATGAATGCCAGCTATGGACCAGAATTTAATTTTGCATTCTCCCATCAACTCCAGGTTTTGACACTTTGTTTAGCTATTATTATGAAAAATCACTAAGACATGTGTTTTTATATGTTCTACCAAATGTGTTTCATAACATCTGTTTGGCACTCAGCAAGGAAAATGTTCTGTAATCTTGACCAGCAGTATGTGCTGGGCAGATAAGACTGTGCACAACATAAGGTTAAAAAGCTGGGTTTTGCTATACTCAGAAACAGAACTGAGAGTCAGTTCTTTGAACTTCTTTCAAGGGCCTCTCAGTTGAAAAGTAAATCCGATGACAAGCTTCTGAATTGCCGTGGTCTCACAGACGTTTTTCAGAAGCATGCAGTGTTATTCTGAAGTGCAGTGGGAGTCTTCATTTAGCTTCCCTTCCTTTTCTTTCTGACTGCTGTCATCTTCCCCTCCCTCCCTACTAACTTCTCCACATTACCATGCAGCCTCTTAAGGCTCCTCCGCTAAGAAATGTTCAAAAAGCAAATATATGCAATGGTTGAAAAGAAATTATTTGGGGACCTGAGCTGCTCTGAAGTGTGTCGTGTTACATAGACAGGTGCCTACTGACTCCTTTTATTCTAGAGAGAAAAACTATAAATAGTGCTATGAACAGCTATGTTCAAGTTCACATGAGTCTGTGTGGTCTGTCTAATGAATTTCTCCTTGATGATTGCTGTACTCAGTTCTGAAACTGTTCCCCTAGGCCCCTGCTTTACAAGGTTGTCTGGCTTGCACTGTGTCCTTTGGAAGGAAATGCAATTGGTTGTCCATGTAACAGGGCTCTGTGGTGTGTCCCATTCCTTTTCTAATATCTCCATTTTTTGAGTCCTGAGGGTAATTCACACAAAATGTGTCTGCACTTAGTGATGCTCTAGTGTTTAATGCGTAGGGATAGTCAGTATGTGGTTTTCTCATCATGAAGGGGAGAAAGGTCATTTAAGACAGCCATTGAGGATCTTCCCAAAGTGGTCTGCCTGGCACAGGACAGTGGTTCCCTCAGGATTTTTTGTAGCTTGGTCCATTTCTTTATTATCAAATACTTAATTGAAAATGTAAATGTTTTACTCACAAATGCATACAAAGTGCATATCAACTTGTGAGCCACCTACCATGGCCCTACAGACACATAATTTATTTACAAACATGGTAGCACTTAGTGGAATTGTTTGTTCAACCCAGATAACACACACAGGTGGGGGAGAAAAGACTAATGTGAGACCTTTAACAAGTGGTAGTCTTTTCAGTCTGTATGATCTGTTTGCAAGAAAATACAGAAAACAAGAACTTTGGTTCAGCTTTTCAAATCCAGCTTCTGGATAGTATCGGGTGTATGATGTTTGGGCACAAAAGACTTGAAGCACTGGTGGCATTGTCAAGAGAGTAGAAAGAAGATAATCTATATTAAAGACTGGGAAAGAAAATCTTGTGATAAGGAGTGTAAGTAGTTTGGCCTGTGTGTGAGACGGCAGGAAAAGCTTGACAGAAAAAGGTATTTTCATAATGGCATTTTTAGCTAGCATAAAGTTGATGGTTTATCTTTTCAGTGGTTTGCATTGCTCCAACCATCCACACGTTTTTCTAATGTATTTCACTATAATCCTATAAATCTTGCTCAGGGTAGGATATGTATTGGGGGAAAAAAGGCATTAAATCTTTACCAGGGTTATCGTTGTTTTTATTTTAATCTGAAAATAGCCATGTTGTTTATTTTCCATGGTGAAGAATTGCTATGGTAGAGATTAAAAGAAAACACAGAGTTACTAATTTAGCACTGAGAAGAATGTTTTGTACTAATCCACAGTGATCTGTGGCACTCTTTTAACAATTGACTTCAGAAATAGTTATCTCGAGTCTATTATTTACCATTAAGAAGATCAAGTCACACCAATCCCTTAGTGTGTACAGCCTGCTAATTAAAGAAATAAATGGAAACTGTGAGTATGCCTTGCTTTCAGATACCAAGCAGATAAAAAAAATGAGCTTTCTAAATTATCAGAAATAGTCAGTGGTAGAACAGTTTCTGACTCCAGTTGTTGAATTTACTTATTCCCTGATAGTAAGGACATGGTTTTGGAATATTTTACACTGTTCACTTCTTGTGCAACTGCAGTGCTAATATGATGAATGGCTCCTCTTTAACCTTCATTTTCCTCTTTGCCACTGAATTCTTCCTCTAACAATGCCACAGCAAAAAGAAAGAGCTGTTCAATTTCAAGAGGAAAACATAAGCTTTGACATTAACTTTCTGGCATTTGAGTGTCCTCTGAATGGCTTTACTTTCAGATGTTATTTACAAGTGCTTCAAGAGTATGTCTTTCATAAAGGAGAAATTTTTTTCAAGACCCACAAGCTTTCAAGTTTCATTCAGTGAACATGGGAATTATATGCCTCTTTAATCAATTTCAACTCTTCCTCCAGCTGGAAGACAGAGGTCCTCTGCTTTTTAAAATGCATTCTATGCTGAAAAGCCAAAGAAGGTCTTAGTAAGCTGTCTACAGAAATTCCGGCAAATGCCCTGAGTATAGGTCCCAGATCGCTGGGCTGCCAGGGAACTGGAGGTGTCCTGGAGTTCCTTGTGTGGCCATGTCATGTGTTTTGGGATTGAGTTCAGGCTCCAGGCTCTGAGCCCATGGATTCACACAGAAGCATCACTGCTCCTGTGTTCCCACTGTGCTGCACTGAAAGCCAAAGCCCTTCTGGGGCTGAGGAGCCACGAGGCCGGCACAGCAGGAGCACCGCTCTTCCAGGCCTACACGAGCTCCTGCAATGCAGGTCCAGGCAGCAGAGAGCTCAGGGCAACTTGTGCCTATTCCTCAAGAAAGAGATGTCCAAAATAACTTGGCCAGATTTCCAATGTTAGATCAAATGTGTTTCTCCTAAAATGTCTCTGGAAGATGGTCCTGCAGATTGAACTGTAAGGTCTTATTTGATGGGTAATATTAAC
>VZRX01015752.1:14139-31642 GCA_013398075.1 Notiomystis cincta | reverse complement strand
AAAAAAAAAAAAATCAACCCCCCTAAACAGTTAAATACTTTTTAAAAAATGGAAAAAGAGGGGAGTCGAATTGGGTTGTCCAGAACTGCCTGTTTCCACATCTATTCTGAGTTCACCTCTTGGATTTGTATCTCTGCTGCTGGTTTTCTCTGAGAAACCTGCATAGGATCACGTCATTTGCAATATGTCTTGTGTGGCAGGTTAAGTCAGGAAAACAAATAAGTACTTTAAACCCCATAACTCTTGGAAAATGTAATTGTTGCCAGGACAGTGTCACCATAGACAGCAGCCCCAGCTCCAGATAGAACTTCTGGCATTTAAACTGCTCGTTGTTTGGAGACGGGAAACAGTCATAAACAGTCTGTGCATACTCGGGGCTGCTCTATGACATGTGTTTGCTTTTGAGAGTATGGAGTCAAGCTTTCATTTCCTGGCAAAGAGAAAGATCTGAGCTCTAATGGGACCACTTAGTGACACTGTCTCTGCTTCTGTGATAGATGTGCTTCCTTTATGGTGCAAATCAGCACACAATTTATTTTACTGTAGTAGCATTCCCTAGCCAGGTAAAGTAAAGAGAACTTTTCTGCCTCCTGTGAGGAATGTTAATTATTTTCAGTATGTTAAAAATGTGCAGAATCCATGACAAGTCTTGGCATGATCAGGAAGGAAACTAAATACTTGTAACAAAATTTACAATGCAAGTACAAAACTATGAGACTGGAAAAGATTAGTAAATTTATTTTCAATATGAGCTTACTGCAGAGGTAAACTGGGAATTAATGGTGAGAAGATGAGCTGTAGAACAGAACTGCTGGGTTCGAAGACTAAGGATATAAAAGCTACCAAATAACCTTCTGTATGTATTTGACTTCAGTCATTCTATTAAGCAAAGTGAAAGCAAAGTATTGGTTTCAGTTAGCATGATGGTGTTATAAATTAGTATTCCAATAAATACTAGCAGTTTTCAAAAAATACAGGGATGTTCTAGGTGTAAAAACCAGGGCAAATTCTAACAAATCAGTTTCATGGCTCCTACACATAAGAAAAACCTGTCTTTATTCATTGTAGGGTCATCTCACTTCAGGACGAATGTAGTCCTGAAGCAGAAGAGACAAGAGAAACCATACATAAGGATCAGCTGTCTTACTGCTTTTATATTTACCACAGAGCCTTGTATGGAGACAACTGGAAGAGGAAGCAATCAAATACCTGAAGTGAGAGGTAATTTGAAACAGATTTTTGTTACATCTCAATATTGTCAGTTTTCTTAAAAATGCATTTCTGCCCATATCTGGTTTCATACTTAAGGATACATTGCACATTAAAAGTCAAGGCTGCTGGGACAGAAACTGCAATAGATAATGAGACATGCATGGTTTTGTTGTGTCTTATATGCATATACAATGTGAGGTCTTACCCACAGCAGCCCAGAACTACTTTGCGGTTTGTTTAGAAAACATCTTCTTCCTGCCAAATGCATCTTAACCAGAGTGCAAGATACAGACCAGAAGCATGATGTGTGAAAAAGGTCTTGTGACAATAACTTCAAAATGCCAATGGAAGTTAGGTTGTGAGTGAGATCTCCTGAGCCTAGTGGATGAGGATTTTGGTTTCTGCACACTGAAATTTAACAATTCAGACAAGTCACATCGGTGACTTCTTGAGTAAAAGTGAGTCCAAAGCAAGGGGTTTCACACTACCCCAGTGAAGTTATGTTAGCATAACAACCAGTACTCACACAGAGTACTAGTACACTGTCTAGGCAGGGAAAGAGAGTTAACCAGAAAAGAAACCATTCCTAGCAGATGGTAGAAAGGAGACACTGTTTTGGAGGGGAGATTTTATCTGCATGGTGTGGGTCCTCCAGTAAAATGTCCTCCTATGTGGGACCACAGGATAACTTTGATGGAAAGGGACTTCAAAAAGTCTCTGCTAACAGCCCTCTGCTCCAAGCAGGGTCAACCACAAGGTCAGACCAGGCTTCTCCACCTTTATTTGGTTCAGTCTCAACAGCCTCCAAGGAGCCTCAATGGGCATTGGTCCTCCTAGAAGAAGCAGTTTTCTTTTCATGCCCCTGAACAGCAGTCCTGCCCTCAAGCCTGTCAGCTGCACCCCCCAGTTTGGTGTCATATGCAAACTTGGCCAGCATGTGCTCTGTTGCCTCCTCCAGGTAGAGATATTAAGCAGGACAGGCTTGGTGCCACCCTTTAACCACTGCCCTTGAGCCTGTTAAAACACCATATTTTAACCCATCTAGTTATCTGTCCATCCACACTATAACATCTTAACTTGGATAACTCTATGTGGAAAGATCTTATATACATACACCTTGCTAACCCTAAAGGCAGAATGGTTTTCTAATGAACCCATAATCAGAAATGATGCACCAGAAGCTTTTCACAAGTCAGGTGACACAGCTTCCTACTAGCTTTACAGCTCTCTCCTCCCTGAAGAATGTGAATACATGGAATTTCTACCCTGCTTAGAGGGAAAAACGCTTCACCTGCTTTTGAAATGCTGCCTTTTTTGCATGGAATTGCAGGTGAACTACATGAGGCTTTCTTTCCCAAGCATGAAAATGGAGTGTTGTCACTGTTGGAAATCGGAAGGCAGTATAGGAGTCTGTGTGCAGCTGAGATGAAAACTAAAGACTTCAGTAACCCCAAACATTTACATTAGGATTTGCCTTACTCTGAATGCCAACTTGCAAAGCAGAGACAAAGCTGTTCCCAGTTGTCAAGACAACGTCTGAGGGAAGCAGAACGGTCAACAATAACAAAAAAGTCAGAGATTTCTGTTATATCTCTGAAAATGTATGCAATATTAGAGAAGTTCAAGAGATGGAAGAACTGCTTAAAAGTCTGTGTTTCCATCAGAGAAAAGAGCCTGGGCAGGTACATAAATAAACCCCCAGGTAGAGAACATCCATAGGCAATGTCAGCTGGCAAGGAGGCAGAAGGAATGTTCAGAAGTATGTTCAAAGACTTTGTTACAGGGTTCCTGTAACTTAAAGGCATTAAAAATAATAATAATAAAAACATTTCTTTTCCTCCTGGCTACAAGGAGACTGAAGGATGAAAAGCAAGGCAGTACTGTTGTGTTTGGCCAGTAGCCAGGCAGCCAAGTAAGACCAACAGGCACAAAACCAGGTTGTATGTGTCTCAATGGGAAGCTTACTTCAAAGCTGAGGTCTGGAAAGAAGAATTCAAGCACAGATTTACTTTTTTCTCCTACTACTTTTTTTTTTCTTTTTTTTTTTTTAAACTGCAGGCAGGTTATTCTTTGTATCACTGAGAATAGCTGAATTTAACCTGAGTGTAACCCTGGAGCATAAAATTATGAGTTCTGTTGGACAGAATGGACAGAATCAATATGAGCTGCCTCTACACAGTCTGTTTCTGTCTTTGGTTTTAATTTAGAAAGAACACACCTGTGGTGTGTTTTAGAGAAACTGGGAAGCTTGGGATGCATAGCTCATTTTTCCACAGTCTCTGTGAAGTTGCCAGCACCAGTTGTGATACTCTGTTAAGATGAGACCACCTTTTTCTTTTGGGTTTATGATCAGTAGCTCATTTTAACTTTGATCTTTAAACAGTCTTGAGTCTTGAGAGAGGAAGCATAGTTGTATGCACTACTAGCATTTTTTCTGAGGTAACTGGTGTAAGTTCACTCCTCAGTAAGTGTAACTCACTGTGGTACAAGTGTGGAGCACAGAGATGCTCCTACTCCTGTAAATGTGTTGGATTTATAGTGGGAAAATGTCACTCCACTTTGGAGACTTCTGTCATGGTTTCCAGCACAGCTAGGCTGATGCTGCTCCCCAGACCTGTTCTTTGAGGGGCAGCTCCTGCGTTGTGCTGTTCAGTGTAACTGTGCCCTTATTCTCTTCCCTTGGCCATGGATCCTTAAGAATCCTGTAGCAGACTGGAAATAACATGCTTAGCTCCATAAAGCACTGTTAACTCCTTTTCAGACAAGGTTTCTGACAGGTGGAGCAGGCAAAGGCATTTATAGGGACTGCCAGGGGAAAGAGGCTCACAGGTTTGGTGTCTGCTTGAACTCACCAGCAGGAATATGGGCACCTCCGGCTGTAGCGGCAGCAGTAAAATTGCCATTCACGGTCCAGCACAGATGGAAAATACTGACTCTGGAAACCAGCCACCAGCCCATTGTTTGAGCAGGTTTGGTACCTAATAATATGGAGAAAGAAGAGAACACACAAGGAGGATATGGTATTAGATTTCTTGACAATTTCAAGCATTTCTCAAAACAGCATAAACATTTTTGATATAGAGTGGAAGTTAAGGGTTTGACTTTGTGCTGAGAAGCATTGTTTGCACTTGCTGCGTATTGAATAACTATTTTCTTTAAGAAAGCAGCAGTAGTTAACTAATGTCTTAACATTTATGTTGCACTTAAAACTATATAATTTAGCTAAAGTGTCATTCTTTAATCATCCTAGTGTAGTAACCAGGCAAGAAGATTGTTCTGGGGTTGGTATTTTCAACTGTTTACAAATGAGACTGACAGCAAAATAGTCCATTAAAACTTTTGTCTATGACTGTTGGTATTTGAGAATTTGGACTTTATCAAACTAACCCTTTCAACTGCTTCTCTATCAAAAAAAAAAAAAAAAAGAAAGAAAGAAAAGAAAAAAAAAGAAAAGAAAAAGGAGATTTAGAAGCTATTTTATAAAAGAAATGCATTAACTTATTTAATTGCTTTCTTTCACAATTTTGTGTCTCCGGGAGAAGAGATTCTTTATTAAAAACATTTAGGCTTGTGATAAAATCATGATTTGATAGCAATCACATAAGGAAAACTGCGGTTGAGATGTTATGAAATTTTAAGACTCACATGATTTTATGACTGGATTTTCAAAAGAAAAATCTGCTGCTTCGTGCTTTCTGTGTGCTCGGTAATTCTGTCATGGGTGAGAATCACTGCCTTCAGGTAGGACAGACACGGTCTCAAAGCATGCATGCCTCTCTGTCTGCTCACCCTACACCACCTTAACGCTGAAACCCAAAGTACTTGAAGTGGTAATCAGTTTGAATAGCTTGCTTCTTGGAGACCAAAGACGAGGAGCTCATGAAAACAGACAGGTCATTAGTTCACCTATTGAGTGCTCATTCTCTCAAGCACCCTCCTGGACTCATTGGTTCCCGATTGTAAAAATTAGAGGAATGCCATTTCTTCCATGCTTTTCCTTTTTGTTCTTTTTCTTTCATCAAGGCAAACCTGCAACAAATTTTCTCTGCGATTTCATAACATCAATTACAGTGATATATCCAAAAGACACTTTCAGATGTAACCAAATGATTAACAAATACCAAAAATCTCCCTTAGCTTCATTCAATGACCTCATGATTTATTTTAATGACCTGAAGTTCCCAGAAGGGAAAACACATCATCTAGCACCATTTGGTGTTTGGAAAGTCATTCACTTGTGCATAGGGATGTTAGTGCTTGCAAAGACATCATGAGGCTGAAGTGCTTGTATACAAATCCTGAAAAACTGATCAATTTTGACCAGTGCAGTGATGAATTTCCCTGCCTAGTTTTCTTTGTCCACTTTTGAACCCAAGGGTCTCTTGTCTGTCCCTTCCCCTGTGTTCTGTTTTTCAGACAAGAGTATTTACATTTGTTTGTGTCCCTGCATCTCCCACGCTGATGGGGCCACATGTACTTGTTGTGTTTTGTGACACTCTTTCAAGGACCTTCAGAGTTCAGTCGTGATGGAGGACTCTGAGTTGCCATGGTATCACAGCAAGTATGGTGGTCTGGCTTTCACTCAGAGGATCTCAGCAGGACTTTGATAGGAAGTTGTTCTGATTTTTGGCACATAGGTCATAGGAACATATGGCTAAGACTCTGTGTAAACATATTGGATAGCTGCAGATGATTGATGTTATCCTGATGGAAGAATGGTTGATACATACCAATATGGGGGTTGGTTGTACCTGTTGCAAGATGAGCATTAAACTGTGTAAAACAGCAACAAACTTATGCCTCATCTTCTGTTTCTCATCCTTCCGAGTTACCTGCATTTGCACTGTTCAAGTCCTTGTGCTCCTGGGAGATTTTCTAGCTCTTTTGCATAGGTGCAATATTGGGAGCACTTTCTTTCTCCAGTTCCTTTGCATTTCCTCTCAAAAGCTCAACATTATCCTGCAGTTTCCCATCCCCATTAATCAGCATCTGATATTCCTGCTTATACTCATCTTTGCAGGAAGTTCTTCCTTCTTTTCTCTTCCCACCTGCTCACATTCAGTCTGGGAAGTCCTGTCCTCTTTCTCACTGTCTTTGTCCTACAACAGTTTTTATCTTCTTGTCACATTATTTTCTACTAATATAGTCCAATTGTGATGTAAAGATTCATTTTGACAGAGATGTCACTCATGGACACTTCTCTCTGTGGTGAATTGAGAAACAAACCTAACTAGCATAACACTCATGTTTACATGCAGTCATATTTGGGTACCAGATTATAGGAAGGTGTGGTTATTTTTGATTCTCATTCTATCTTCTCATGATAAGTTTGATTAAAAAAATGTAATTGGAGTTGCCTTAAAAATTAGTTTCTTAGACAGAAAGTATAGCTGGACATAAGTAATGTATTATAATTAAATTGCCATTTTGTTTTGACATAATTCAAAGTAAAATTTGAAATACATATTAAAGCTCATGTTCACTTCTCTGTCTTTGCTTCTGTCTCATACACAAGGTTCTGTAATCTGTTATTCAAACTCAGTATTTGGTTTAGCAAAAGAAAGATAATAGTGATGTTGAAGTACTTTTCTTTAGCTTTGAGATAATGTTAGATTTTTTGCCTTAATCTTTCTAGTTATCAAACAAAATCCAGATATTCCTTCAAAAATGAAGAGATGCTCTCAGAACTTGGAGTGCTTATTTGTGAGCTCATAAAAAATATTTCCTTTTCTTTCCCAGTTGGCCACTTTTCCTACAAGCAGAAAGTAATTCTTCAAGGGAGACAAACAACCCCTCCCCACACACCTTTTCAGTCAGTTGCTCTATGCACTAATCTGAAAACAACACTTAATATGTCAGAATTTTTTCCTTCTCTGTTGAATTCACTACTCTTGTCACAGTAAATCCTGAAGCAATAGGGTGAATAAAAACAAGTGATTCAGGGACTTTGATTTATAGCCAAGTCAAAACAATGCCGTTTTTACAAAATCCACTCTTTAGAACTTTTACTATAAAGAGTAGTTCAGTATTCAGAGTTATTGTGACTGGGTTCTCCTTGCTTCTGAAATCTTGACATTGCTAAGAAGAGAGGAAAATGCCTCTTACAAGGTGAGTGCAGAAGAACGTGAGAAACTGGCTGGGACTGTGTGGGATTAGACTTGGCAGTGGATAGGTTTTCTTTTTCTAGTTGGCTCAAGTTGTGATGCAAAAAACAAGTTGCATTTTGGATCTAGTACTGAGAGAAGAGGAGGTGAGCTGGCTGGCAGGGGGGAAGTGAGAAGATCAGTGGTGAAAATCAGGTGCTCTTGAATGAGGAGTTGCCCTTGCCTTGGGTACAGCTGTGGGAAATGACTGCAGTGTTCCATTGAAAGCCTTATTATTCTGGGAGAAGTTCTGTGTAGTAACAGGGTTATGGTACCTGAGACTTTCCTGGCCTGCTCTGATTCTTGTGAAAAGCCTCTCCTCTGCCAAATCTTCTTCTGAACTGGTTAATGAGTGTTGTACAGCTGAGTTCTGTCATGGCAAGCAGCCAAAGCATGCATCCAAGAAAACTGCTGTTGTTCACTGGTGAGCTTTTATCTGTCAGACCAAAGAAGAGCTGGTGTGAAACAAACCAACTCAGAATGCATATGTGAATTTTGGTTATGTGCACGACCTGTTTCACCCTATAGATCCTCTTAAATTGTGCCACATTATTTGTGAACATCGATAACAGGCTCAGCAGCCAAGCTGTACCTCACTGACTCAACAGTTGCCTGCCAGACTGAAAACAAATATTGCATACCACAATAGGATTGCTTTGAGCAATGGAATCAGTTTTGGTGACACTTCATACTTACACCTACATCTTAATTTTGCTCTTTGCTAGATAAAGCCCCAGGGTGTTGTGCCCCATTTAATGCTGGTGCTGTGTAGTAAACCTCCCCCTGAGGCCCCCTGTTCCTCAGGTACATCAGCACCCTGTTATCCTGAGGATGACAACCCAAAAAGGAAGCCTGTTCACGACAAATCTGCCCAGGGAAGGCCAAGTCAAGATGCAGGAAGTGGTGCTGTTAGAGCCTGCATTGAATTCCTGCTGCACTGATTAGGACAGTGCTCCCTGAAGCTCTCTGGAGACATGCAGAGGCTGACACACAGCTCAGTAGGCACTGAGTTGTGCTGCATTGAGGGTGATTTGTTCCTTATAACAGGGTAATCTGAGAGTGTCATTCCATGTCCCTGTGGAGGGGAAAGCCTATACTGCTCTCCTGAGTTGTCTTTGTGGAATGTCCTCCCTCGGTGTAATTTGGTTAATTGCATGATGAGAGCTAATTCAATGGTCAGTCTGTTACAGGTGAATGGGAAGACATAGGAGGCTGAGGGCAGGCTCAGGATACTTGCAACTCTGGCACCCAGACAGAAGGAACAATTTCTTGTGTTTAATTAGGCCATGTCAGTCTCCAAAAGCCAATTCTACAAGGAGTCTTCCCTCTCTCTTATGGAGTGCTGAGATATGTTGTTATGACTTCCACATGACAAAGGCAACCTCTGTAACATCTTCAGCAATTTTTTCTTTAATTTAGGGGACATTTGTGACTGGCCAAGAGAAGGTAAGGCCCTTTACACCCTGTTGATTTCTTCTTGACAATAGCTGATGAGGCTTCCTTTTCTACAGAAACACTCCCCTTCTCCTCAGATGCTCCTACTGGACTCAGTCCATTGCAGCTGTGCTAAATGGACTTGTAGCACTAGTTCTTTAACATCAACATAGGGCTCTGAAGAAAATTAACTTGTTTGTGTAGATAGCACAAATGGGAACATTTTCAAAGGGCAGCTGGATTATTTGGTTTTGGCAATGCAGCCTCAGATTTGAAATTTGGGATTGGTCAGAGACTGGGAACAAAAATCGTTCCTACTGTTACACCAAGGTGGGCTGCCAGAGTCTGAACAGGAGGGTCTTTTGCTCAGTAATCTGTCTTTGCACCTAGTTTGTAGGCAAAGGAGAGAAATAATGGGAGTGAGGAGGGAGAATCTAGATATCTGTTTTTTCCAAGTCCCATCTAAACACTTTCTCAGAAGTCTAAACAAAGAAAAGAGGCAATAAACATGTAGTAAATACCTCTTGGCTGGAAACACTTCTCCTTTTTGCTTTACAGCTAACTGTGAGTATACTGGGGATATGGCATGGTTTCATCTGTATTATGTGATGTAAACCAGACTTATTTTCCTGGAGGGAAGAGTCGCTTGTCTTCACTTGCAAGATTTTATTCCTTTGTTTGTGTGACCCCTGTCTTTTGGTATGATAGTCTTCAGGCAAGAAAAACAGCTTTTCTTGAAACCCTTGTTCAGAGTCTGGCCTGTAGAGACAACTCTAGGGTATTCAACAAAGCAGTGAAGAACAGTCTCACCCTCAGTCACTCAGACCTTAGGTGGTAAAATATTTAAACTGGGTCAAAAATTCTCCAGTACAAATGGAGATAAGAACATAAAATTTGTGCTCCCTGAAAAGACAGGATTCTTTGAGAAGCTGCAGCATACAAATTAATAGAAGGACTGCAGAATCAGGGCATGCTCTGGAGGCTTTTCCCTACTCCAGACATGAGTATTTCCAAATTATCCAGGAACTGGTTCTTGCTCCTGGTTGCTCTCTCTCTGTTGAATATCATCTTGGTTAGCAGATAGCCTCTGTAGGAGTAAGGCATTGAAACAGATTCAACAAAGCCTTTGTACATGTACTTAACTTTAAACATATTCATAAATTAATGAGGCTGAGAAGGCATTCCTGGTCATCAGATCTAATCTATTGCCACAATTTACCCTTTAAGTTTTGTAACAGGTTCACAATTTTCTCATGTCCTTTCAGCAAAACACAAATGCACAAAATCTCTTCAGAAGCATAGGCACATATATGAATAACTTCAGGGATGCATTTTTGCAGTGAAGCACCATAGAGAGATATATTCTGAAATGCCACTAGGTAATTCTAGGTCGTGGTGTGAAAGGATTGGTCTTCATGAGTCTGCTTGTGAAAGAGATGTGGTGCCACAGAGAGAAGTTTTTAGAGTACCTGTTCTCTCCGTTGACCCTAGAAGGAGGCAAAGGTCATAAAATAAGCATCATTAGGCATTAGATGCCTAATATGGATCCATGTCATTCACTGCTTTCTGTTGAATTGTTTCTTTCATCTCTGAAAGATTCAAAGTTTTACAGTTTGATGCTCTGAGTCTGTATAATACCAGTGTTAGTGAAGGAAGTAAACTTACCAGGAAGATCTGCCAGTGCTTCCCTCTTGCTCCCAACTCTCCTATCCCTATGGTCTCCCCATCCATTTCTATCATTTTGCCCCAAATACTGAAGGCCAAAGAAAATAATGACTCAGAGGCTCTTTCTTCTCTCTTTTATATTCCCTCTTCATTTTCTCTCTTAAGCTTTTCTCTGTTTATTGTCTTTTCTAAAGAAACCTCTCTTGGATTTGTCTCTGCTGCAGAGCTGCACAGCAGTCAGGAATGATAATTTGAAAATCACCACTTGAAATTTGAAATGCCATAAACATAATTTGTCAAAGGTTATTTTTTTGGTGTTTCTTCCAGACTAGAGTTTCTGACTAGGGTTCTGGCTGAGAATCTGGAGGGAATTCAGAGAAGAGCTGTAGGTATGATCAGTGCTTGCTTAGGAGTGTTGGAATACAAAACCTCCAGAGAAGAACTAGGAGAATGGAGATGTGTTCAGCCTGAAAGCAAAAGTATGGTGAAGGTTTGTGGGGGAGGGAAAGCCATAGCTGCTACCTGTTATTAAGTTAAAGAGTTTTTACAGAAGTATGCAGCAAGCTTGTTCTCCTTGCTTAATGAAGGTAGGGCAAAGAATAAAAAGCCTCAATTGCATATCCCTGGATGTGGTGCACAAGGTGAGACAAAACACTCTGTGAGACAGAGCTGAAGGAGGAACATTATAGTCCAGCCTACAAGGGTGGGAAATGAACCAGCAAGTCCAGCAGAGTGCTGTGTCAGCTGACATGAGAATGATGTGTTGCTGACCAACAGATTGGTTTGTTGGGAGGTCAGCAGGGACGAGAGCTGGCCAAACAGGAGCTATTGGTACAGATGGTGACTCATATTTGTGGTCCCACTTGATTATTGGGTGAATCTTTTTAGAATTGGGCATGGCTCCAAATAGCACTAAGGTGGGTGGGGAAGAGAGACAGAAGAGGGGCACCTATGAGAAGAAAGAATGACAAGAGAGAAGGCAGGATTCTCAAAGGTCCCCCAGGATACATCCATGCCATGACATTAATCTGAGGTTACACTGGCCTACACTTTCACTCCAGTGTGGGATGAGACTGCTGGGTTCTTGGGCAGCAGTTTTGGCACAACCAGAGATGTCCTGGCCTACTGCAAGCCTCTCTCCATGAAGCACTGTAGATACAACTAGCTCAGCCCTGAAGGTGGGAACTGCAGAATCCAACCAGGCCCAGCTAGCTAGGATTTATGGAAATAGCCTAAGTAACTAACAGCACAAGTTCACCTTTGCAAAAGAATATTAGGAGGGAGGGAGGGAGGGAGGGAGNGAAGGAAGGAAGGAAGGAAGGAAGGAAGGAAGGAAGGAAGGAAGGAAGGAAGGAAGTATATGCAGAGAGGATGTAAGGATGTTGGAATGGAAAGGTGAGCTAATGAAGAAATACTAAAATAACTTCAAAAGCCAGTAAAGGGAGAGAAACTGAGTTAAGCAATTAAAGAGGTGCTGAAAAAGAAATACATTTGGAGAAAATATAGGGTTTACTAAAGGAAAAAAGCAGGCAACAAAGAGGACAAAGTGATAAGATTTTTTTAAGAGACGAAGGAAACAAGATTCAGATAGTACACTGTGGATGTAGTCATGCTAAGCATATGAAACATGGAGATGAATGGTTACATAGCAGAAGAAAATGTTCTGTATAAGACTTATACAGTATCCTGTTTGTGATAAGTGAACTTGAGCAATTGCTGCCAGGGATTTTTAGATAGAGAATAATAAGTTTATTTTGAACAAAAGAAATATCTAATTTAAAATTATTATGCAATAAATAGAAATTGCATCAATGTATAATAAATGAAGAAGCCATCCAGGAATATCACAATGTGTTCTTTCTGCCCGTTTTGCAGCTCTCCCCCTTTTTTTCAATTCTTATTCCAAAATTAAGTATAGGGTCAATCTTTTTTTCCCTTAGCAATTGCATCAGCCATAGGCATGTGTCACGTGGTAAATGAAAGAGTATGAATAATTCAGAACAAAATTTTGAACCATTTAAAAAGCAGAAACTTCACATTTCATTGCTAACCTAGTCCCACATAACAAAATTCAAAAAATCACTTTGCAATTTCTGGAACAAAACCATTTCAAGTATTTGAAAATACTCATTCCTGCATGCATTTCATTCTGTCCAAAGAATATTTTGATCTCAGAGTTGTCCAAAAATCGGTTCCCATTTCATGGAAAAAACACAGAAGATAATTAAATACTGGGTATTCTGCCCAAATATGAAATACTACACATATTTCCAGAAATTATTGTGGTCACATAATGTGATGACCTTTGCCTCCAAGGTTGATGGAAAATGTAACTTTTATTAAGCAAACTGACTGTATTAGAAAATTAACATGATCTTCTGCTGTCACCATGCAGATATATATGCCACCATCCTCACTTGTTAGTGTGGATTTTTGGCTCCTGTAATAGCAGCACAACTAGAAAACAGCATTTGTCTATGCCTAAGCCAAAAAGCTTAGCAACAAAAACACAAAGCAAAGAGCCAGTGCAATACAGAGATTATTTTTTCTAGGGATAAGAGCATGAGGATGGAGTGAGGAGTTTTGCAATTTGTTCCCCGGTTTAGTCATTGATTCAATGAACTGTTCCAGAGGGACTTTATGCTCTCCTCACCAAAGGTTCTTGCCTCATTTTCCTTATCACTGAAACAACAGCAAGACCGAACCCCCTCACAGCTGAGGTTGTGAGTGACCAAAGGACACACATTTGTAAAGCACACTCACACCCTCCAGCCAGAAATTGCTACAGGGAAGACAAAAGTGATGCTGATCACCTCCCATGCATTGTGATTAATGAGTCTTAAGGCAGTGAAGCCTGGTTATCTCGGCATTAATATGCATTTGCATTGCTCTGACCACAGTGTTAGGACCCGCATTCCACAGGGCTTATCAGGGCTGTGCCCTCCAGGGATGGTTGGGGTTATCCTACCATTCAGTTCCTGCCCTGTTGATCTCTTCCCACCAGCATTCTGTCGGCTCACCGAGGCTCTGGGATGCTGGCATGCAGGCATAGTTCCACAATCTGTCAGAGCCTTCCTTCTTGCTGAAGACACTTCTGACGGCCACGATCACCTGCCCGTGCGGGCACTGAAAGTTGAAACCTTGCCGGTACACATTGACCCATTCATCGTTATCTCCATAGTTATAGGGACCATAGTAATAGTCACTGTACTGGCCCCATGCCACAGTCACCAGAGGCAGAAACACACAGAGGAGGAAAATGTCCATCCTGAAGATGTTCCTGGCTTGGAAGTGCCCCTCTGATTTGTTGGGCTGGCCCTTTTATATTGCCTCTAACATTTGGTTTCCAGATGTTATGTTTTCAGATCCAAATGCAGTGTGTCATTGCTTAACAAACCTTCTCTGAGCTAAAGAGACGTCCAATTACTTTTAAGGTGGAATTCTGCAAGTACAGTGAATCTGCAGTCCTTAAGAGCAGGGTCTTCCCACCACCACAAACCATCTGTGATCCTTTACTGCAGAGCTACTGTACACAACAAGCTACATGTCATAGTACAACTGCCACAGGCATCCCATCTTTATCCTCAAGACAGGGGTTAAGTTTGAAAACTACTTTATTTCAAATTAAACCTCTATTTGAAGTTGCCATTTTCCATCATTAGTAACATGCACTAAAATGTCATCCTCTATGTGTATGTGTGACCATCCTCTTTTTCCTAAATGTGTGTGACATGATTCTGCCAGCACCTAGAAAGAAGGGAGTTGGGAACAGTGAGGGAATTCACTGCTCCTGTTGGAAAAACTCCTTTAGAAATTTTGGGTTGGTTTGGTTGGAGGGAAGGTGGAGCCCAAATGAATGAGACTCTGTCTTGGCATGGAAACAGCCCACCCTGAGAAGTAGGGCATTGGCTTCCTCCAAGCAGAACTGATTTTGCTGTGACTGTGTGTGAGCTCTGTGAAACTGTGGACTCAGCAGATGTTTTAATTTGAGGATAAAGCATATAAGCAAATTACAAAGAGAAAAACTTCATGTGTGACAAGAGCCTACTGAAATCTTTGAGCAATGGCCTTGAAGCTACTTTGATTTTATCATAGGCTAGGAACACAAGGCTGCTGCTGAGGAACTGCTGTGTTGCAAATTCAAAACCTGACTTGTCACTTGGAAGGTGTTTGTATGCAACATCCTTAGGCAATTTCTTTATCAGGAACCCACTCTATTCAGGAAAGTGTGGAATGGTGTGCTTTACTGAACTGTGTACTTGACCTATAGAAAACTCTGGGGCTTGAGCATGCTTTAATAAGTAAGACAGTCCAAAGTCAATCTAACATGATCTAAATATGCCTATGTTGCCTCTGCTGTTTTATTAATAAAATGTGTGACCCTTGGAACAGCTCCAGATTCAGATTCTGTCTCTTTTAGTGAAATCCAGAGACTGTTTCTTGCTGCAAGTTTCTTCTCAAATCTTTTTACTACCTTTCTTCCACATTTGGACCATGCAGAGAAAAAAAGAAAAAGAAAAAGAAGAAAAAGAAAAAGGAAGAAGAAAAGAGAAACAAAAATGTATGAGTTTTTATTCTGTTGCTGGTACTGACAGAAAGACTTGTGATGTAACTGGACTTGTTCTTCTCTAGGGATCTCCAAATCCATCCTGCCTGGTCATTTCTTTGCAGGAGCATAAGCATCCCAGGAGGCTGGTGCCTTTACTAACAAACCTCAGATGTCAAAACTGCCCTCTGCCTCATCAGCCAGATGCTTTTGTCCCTTTAGCTAATAGCTTTTCTTGTAGCAGAGCCTTGTCCAACAAAGCTGTGGGTGATGGTTGGCTCTTTTCCAGAAGAGCAACATCTCAGTTGTCTGTGCTCACAGCCAGTGCAGATCTGCAGGCACCTGGCAGGTGAGAGTTGCTGATGTGGCTCAGTGCCTCACCTCCAGCTGTAGCAGGCCCAGATGCCTGGGGAAGGGGACTGTGGAGACAACAGAGAGGTACCTTTCATTGGAGTTGCCCTCCTCTAGATCCTAGATAACAGTGGGGGACATGGGTACCCAGTGTCTAAAGAGAGTGGGAATTTAAGATTAAAAACCCCTGTAGTTATCTGGTGAGCTGCACAAGCTCAAATGAGTTTTTTCAGCTAACTCAATAGTGTATTTTTTCCCCTCTTACTCCCTTAAACACGCAGACACATCAGGGAGTACCTCACACTGCTGTATATGCCTAAGAGGCTTTCTGGAAGAAGTTTTAGCAGGAAGAACCACATTATTATATACATATGATCCTCACATAACCCTTTAAAAGCACCATTCATTGTAAAAAACTTCTTATATAACCCACAATATTACAGGCAAGAGGGGAGGAGAAGGTGGAAGGAAGCCTCTATGGAGAGCAGGCAGTCTTTTGCCTACCTGTGACATGCCTGTGAAGCTTTGAGGTGTCTGTTTTCACTTCTTAATAATATACAGTCTACCCTGCCTGATCCCAGTTTGTGGATAGAGTGGCACTTCCATGTTGCACTGTGATCAAGAAGTGGCTTGGCTGCTATGAAGGGAAGATAGTGAACACAGCAGATGTGGAACAACAACTCCCTTTAGAAGTTGTGGCAGCTTAGACATGTCCTGACCAGCCTTATTCTGTTCTGGACACTGAATCAAGAAAAAGAAGAGCTACAAATTAATCTGCAGCTCAGTGTCTTTGGTTATCTTCTGCTACAGTTTGTACTACCTGATATTTAAAAATCATTCTCTCTCTGAAATTACCTACCCTTTAATTTAACTTTAAAAACCTCAGCTGCATTCCTTGCATATCTGATTTTTGGAAAAGCAGAAAGTGTCAATGAAGGAGTAAATATGAGATGCTAAGATCAATTTTTCATTATCACTTCCTTGCTGTGTAGTCTATATTGTCTGGTAATTTTTTTCCTCATCAACTCTTAAAATGTTGCAATTAATCTACACAAAAAATTTAATTTCTGTCCTGCCCAGATAAAAGTGATTATTCTTGATACCCTGCCTCCCTTGCCTAACTTTGGAGTTAGCTCAGCTTTTAGCACAGTCTGGACTGAAGGGGAATGTCCTTTCCAGCTTGAATTATTCTGTGTTTCTCTCCTGCTGAAGGTACTAGATGCAGCATTACTTAGTTTTGCAGGTGTTATTAGTGCTTTGGAGCCATTAGGAGAAATGCTGCAGTATTCTCTTGCCATGCCATGATACAGCCATGAAATGCAGAAAGAATTCAGTGCTTTGAAATAAAATCACAGATACAGAATATTATTTGAATGAGTAACAGTAGCCATCTTAACAGGTTTTATTTTAGCACCCAAGCTCTATACTAAAATAGGAGAAAGAATGGTAAACCTTTATTTATTATTTGGCAAACACAGAGATGCTACAGCTGCAATGAGAAAAGTGAGGGTTCAGGTTTGGTCAGTAACAGGTACAACTAGATCTGTGCCTACAAAACTGAGTTGCACCAAAGAGGTGTCATATGGTTTCACTGGAGAATCTGTGCTACTTACATTCCTGTGTTTGCAAAGGACTGGCTCATGGGCAGCCAGTTTTTACCCCACTTTGAGGACAGAAGGAGTGTGTGAGGATGTTATCTCACAGCACATCACCACTTACACACACAGGAGTGATTCCATCTCATATTACTCAGGACTGTGGCCAGAAGTGAAGCTTTGCATTTTGGGCTGGTGAAGGAGGCTGGGTGTGTAATAGTGAGCCCTGAAATCCTCTGTGCACAACACAGGTATGGTAGAAGCAGTGCCAGTAGCAGCAGCAGTAGATGTCTGCTTCCGAGCTAATGGACCACATCGTGGCATTTCACTGCGAGAAGAAATTGTTCTGCATGACAGCTCATAGCAGCACTGAGGTCACACACTGGGAACATATTTTCCATAGTTTATTGCACACTGTCTCAGTGTAGTGCTGGCAGTTCTGATAAAGCAGAGTGGCTTGGATGAGTCAGGGAGGCTGCATGATCTGGGAGCTGTAAATCGAATTCAATTACAGATTACTTTTCCTGTCATCTTTGCAGCATGGCTTTTTATTTAAT
>VZRX01015752.1:0-14127 GCA_013398075.1 Notiomystis cincta | reverse complement strand
GGGTTGAAGATATATCCTAGTGAACTTTTTAGCTTAGAGATATTATCTTCTTTCAGAGTAATGCCTCTGGTGAAGGCTGGAGTTCATTTGTCAGGTTTTCCTGCTATTAATGATGTTTTGTGTAGCCCAATTCACTTGATGTTCTCCAAGTATTTTGATTAAGCCTTTGGAACTACCCTTTTGAAAAACAGGGAAGGTTAAAATTCTTTACAGTGTAGGTCCAGTGATCTGCCCCATGTCCACCAGTACCTCAGGGCTAGAAAGAGATTTTAAACTCCACCATCTGTACTGGAGTTTAAAATCCTACTCCAGTCCTGGGAAAGTACACATTTTCCCAAACTTTTCTTCTGCTACTTCCCTACAGAGATGCTGGTTCAGCTTCTACTTTGTGTAAAAGGGAAGCTACTACTTCAGATACTGTGATACCAGAGGATATTACAGAGCTGTTTTCTCCTTGGAAGTAGCTGTAGAAAATGTTAATATGATACCACCTGGAATATTGCTATGGAGAAAAAAAAGTGCTCAGTGCAGTGCTATTTTTCCAAGTTAACATGAGCCTTTGAATTGCTTTTCTAATAGCTTCCTTCCTGCATATGTAGTATTAAATTATGGATTAAGTAATAGAATCAAACAGGAAAAGCATAAGTTAAGTCACAAAGTCTCTGAGGAAAGGGTAAGAAAGCTGCAGTGAAACATTAGTAAAAAACAACTGAAACAAATTTTCTTGGTCTGGGAAACATCTAGATAGCATGATAAGTTTTCCTTCTGTCAGTCTGAGATCTGTTATTTTGAAAACTCAGTTTTCAGGTAATCAGCAAACAACTGCTTCCTAGATTAATCATCATTGCTAGATTAGATAACCCCCAAAAACTGCTCAAAAGCAACAGTCACAAACCTTTGTGACAAACCTTACCCTGCTCACATAATGCTTTAAGCAGGGAAAATTTGGAGGTCGGAAAAGAGCTGAGTTTTGCAAGGGGAGGCATCCTTATCCACAGCAGGGTTTGTACAAACATCCTAGAATGGCTACCCAGAATATTCTGGTGTTAAATAACCCCAGAACTGATTGCCATCATTACAGGCTTCCACAGATCTCTCTGCAGAAGTAATTTCAAATAGATTTACTGAGGGATATTTAACCAGTTCTGATACAGCCATTCTTCAAATATGGGCCTGAGGAACTCGGTAACTTGACTATTACATTCATATTGTAAGAAATCATGCATGATTCATGAAGAGAAATTGATGGGTTTTTCATTGTTGTTGTTCAGACCCACTAAAATGGAACAACCTCCTCTGTGGTTTAGTCCTAGTCAAATTCAGGCTTTTGTCAGAGCAGAGGTATAACTGCTCCTCCCCAGCCTGCTCCTCATGCTGTAAAAGTTGCCCTGTTGTAGTAACTTGTACCAGTTGTGTTAGTAAGTTCAGTCCCTGAAGTTGTTGTGATTACAGTGGCCCTTCCAGGATCCTTACAATAAGGAAAAGCCAAGTTGACGAGTGTTTGCCATTAGAGTTTCACGTGTCAGGACAGGGCATGGTACTTTTGCAATCACATGTTACTGCTAAAAGCAAGGTGCTTTTTCCTAGTACTTTTTGCTAACAAAGTCTGTTCTTATTGATGCAGTTGCTGTTACCACTATCTCTTTTAGCATAGAAGATTGAAATCCATACCAAATCTTTAAGCCTAGACAATCAGGGTATAGTGTCTGAAGGTGAAGCTGCCAAAAGAAATTTAAAAAGCCTTGAGGATACAGGAAATTCAGGTGGCATTGATTCAGGAGAGAGCCAGATGCTTCAGGCTGAGTCAGTGCTGAACCTTCTCACAGATTTGCAGGCAGCATTTTGCCAGGACCTTTTTATAAGTGAGCTGAGTAACTGAATCTCCTTTTTCATCCAGGACCTTTTTATAAGTGAGCTGAGTAACTGAATCTCCTTTTTCATCACTCATCCTTTTCACGTGTGTGTGCGCATGGGGGCTTTAATATAAAAATATATATTAAATAATATAAGAGTTATATTTAGACTCTGAGCTAAATTCAAGCTTGGCTGTCTCTGTGCTTTTGTTGGTTCCCACTTGATACAGCTGGAGATACAGGTACTGGAAGAGCAGCCATCACCAGATCAGCAGAGACAGAAATATTCTAAAACTTTATGACTCCTCCAGAAAGAGACTTTTTCTCCAATGGTCTTATTGGACATTTGAATGAAATTGCAACTAAATGCATTAGGAATTTTGTATATGATAAATTACCCTCTCCTTCTTTCAACATAAGTTTGGCCTCAAAATGTGTAGCTTTAGCTGATTCTTGAAGCATTTGAGAAAGTCTGTTGAGATAAAATGGGTAGGAAAAATGTTACATTTAAAAGTAGAAGTTACAAAAAACAATCAAAGTATTATTGAAGTACTCTTCATAATCTGAGATACAAGAGAGGCACCAGGCTCATTTGTTTAATTTTTAAAGTCCAACACAAAGCTTGTTTCCATGTAAGGCTTGGTTACTTTTATTTCAGTTTAATCCATGGGACACCTTTTAGAAATGGCCATAGCAGACAGCTATAGCATTTCAAAATCCACGGACTACTGACCTGGGGCTTAATATGGGCCACCCTTTTCCAGGGGTGTGGCTGTAGGTGTCTGACTGAGCAGTGTTAAGAGATCAGTCAGCTGTGATGCTAGTCATGGAAACCATCTGTTGTGGATGGGGAGTGGGTTTCTCCTTCAGAGAATTTTGGAGTCATTAAAAAGTTCTCACGTGGCTTTCTCCAGCATAGTCTGTGACCAACAGTTCATAGCATCACTGTGAAATGCTGGAGGCAAAAATCTGAACTAATCACTCATAATAACTCTGCACAGATTCATGGCATAAGTCTGAGGTCAGGGCTGAACCGATCTTTTATGTGAGAATGGCAGTAGCTGTAATTCACTTGCTGGTCATGGGAATGGGCTGAACCAAAGCCAGTTTTCTTCTGAGCTAGATAAGAGAAAAAAGAGCTGACAATGTGACTTAGAAGTACCTCAGTTTTGCATGCAAAGGACCCTATCTCTGCATGACATTTCAGGCCCATGCAAAGTGAATGCTGAGTAGGAACACTCAGAACCCATGGTGTTTTATTCCAGTTTTGTGCTTTCTTTCTGAAGGCTTCTTTGTGTCAAAATAAAATCTTACGAGTTCGTAATGATTTTGCTTTAACAGTCACTAAAGTCAGGTGCTGTCTGGCAGCCCCTCTTATGTGGGAAATGAAATGAAATGCTTACTTGGTCCCTTTTGACCGTGTGCTTTGTGAATTTGGATAGCTGGAGTGACACTGAAACCCAGCTCCCTGCACCCTCCATCCATTTTGCATTCTAGTCACGAGAATGATTTCTCTTTACTGTTTTGCTTTTGAAATGCTGCAGATGGTGGGGGGAAGAAGTGGAGAGAGAGGGAGAGAAAATCTGAGGAAGGGGCTTCTGCACCCTGACACTATAATTCATTGTGATCTGACCTTCTGGATTTTCAGCCCTGCTCATCCATCACTCTTCATGTGACTGTCATCTCATATTATTGTAATTAGCACTGCCAGCCCCAGAGATTTGACAGTGGAAGTGAAAAAGTCACAGAAGCTCTCTGCCAATTTAAAATTAACCCTGTCATTACAGGACAGATTGTCCTGGTCCAGAAGTAGCTCCTTGGCCTTTGCACTGAGATAATACCACGGTCCTGCAGTGGTATCCCGCTCCTTGACTCACCCTGCCTTGCTGTCCCTGTGTCCTCCCAGCTCCCAGGCTGCTTCACCCTCCTTCCTCCCTACCTGCCCCCCCCCTCTGCTGCCTAGCAGAACTGAAGCTGCTAATGAGAGTGCTCAAGCCGGCAGTCCCAGAGTCCGTGGGTGGATGATAAATTCGGCTTTCTGTGGTTGTGCCAATTGAGGGCTGTCTGCTCAGCCTCAGAAAAGACCTTGCTGTTCTGTCTCTCTTCTTCCCCTCCTTCTGGGACTCTTCCCCCTGTGCCAGTACTGCAGAGCAGAGAGCCACCAGGGTCCCTGCCCTTTTGTGTGGCCATTGGTTCATGCTGCTGTCTAAGGCTCCCTGTCTTTGTTGCTGTGGGTGTCTCAGCCAGGTGGACAAAAGCTAGGTCAGATCTGCCTTCTCATGCTACAAGTTCCTCACCTTTGCTTAGAGACTTTCTCCAAGTGTGACTGGCAGCTGCTGTTGCCAAGTCCTTCTTTACTTGGCATTTACAGATCTTGCTTCATTGTATTTTAAGCAGGGGGATGGCTGGAGGTCATCCTTGTTGTTACTTTGTTTGGCTAATTAGGTGCAACCCCTGCTCTGCTGCTGTACAGAGGCGACAGCACTGACAGCTCACTGGAAGGTTGCCTTCCCCATGGAAATATCTGGGGTTGCAGACAAAAAATTGCAACATGCAGAGTGCAACACTGTCTGACATCCAGCCTCTGTGGTCATTCTATATGCTTAAACAAATAGAAGAGAGTCAGCTAATGAAGGTCCTGCTAGTCCTGCAGTTCAGCTGGGTAATGAGCTATTTCAGTGAGTGACAGGCAGGTTTGACATGGCCCTGGCTCAGATACCGTTCTGATAGAGTTTGCATATAACCAAAAATGAATTTACTTAACCCATTCTGCACCATTCTGTCAATGCACAGCTTTTTTTACTCTGATGTTCACAAAAGCTAGCTCCCTAGGTCTTAAGGATAAGGTGATGCCCTTTTTTTTGTGCAAGTTCTGCACTGCCACAATCAGTTCTGATCCATGGTGTGCTTCTCTCCCACCTCCTTTGCTCTCACAAGCAATTATAAAGACCACTACAGCTACAAATTGCCTACTTCTTAATTTAACCTCTCTGCAAGGCTGGGCCAGAACAGCTCCTGCTCATGGCCACAAGAAGCAAAATTGAGAGCCCCTGAAACACATTTTTGCTGTCTGGTCTTTATATGCTTGAGCCACAAAGCTTCTGAGCCTGCTCTCAACTTTCAAACATATTTGTCTTTGCACCACACAGCTTACTGAGCCTTATGCCACCCCACATGGCAGGCCATGGTTGTATGAGCACTCTTGTATTTCCTCAGTGTGCCTGACACCACACTAAACACTGACAGTAATTGTGCTCACCAAGAAGCAAGAAAGTGCCTACATAGCTATCACTGCCTTAAGCTTTTCTAATCACATCAAATTCTGACAGTGTGTCAACTACATCCAGAGAATAATGTATCCTTTCCCTTTCTTTGTGCTATGTTCTAGGGTGTTTTATCACACTGGGAGCTCTGACAACTTTATTAGGGCAGTGTGCACCCTGTGTTTCTTCTCAGCTTTAGTACATTTACAACCACTGTTCATTGTGAGAAAAGATTGCATGTCTGTGGAAGAGTAGCTTTAGGAGTGCCTAACCTTGGTGTTATTATGTGATTTATATGCATAAATGAAGAGGAAATACTTGCCAGGAAATGGGAAGATAGACACGGAAAGAACAAAAAAGAATCAGCAGAACTCTAAAAAATCTCTGGAAGCAAAGTTTTATGTTTGGGTTATTCATAAGGTGAGGCATGACAGGCACTGAGGGAATAGTCCATGTTGTATTTCATTATTGCCTTCAAGGGAATATGACAAGATTAAGAGACATTTCTGCTCGTTAACTTAAATGCCCAGCTAAATTTTATGTCCACACAGTGCAATGCAAAGTGTCAGCACTCGTTGGTTCAGGAGCTCGTGATTTAAGCTAACTGGAAATTCCTGTGGATAAGTCTTGCACTACAGGATTGAGCTGCTTCTGTAGCCATACCCAGTGACTCTTTCTGGTGAAGCATGAAAAATGGAAGAGTTTATCTTCATCAGACATCAAATACTTGGCTCTGGCCAGGAAATAAAGGCCAGAAGTTACTATTCCATTGAGCATGGGTGGCAACACCTCACCATCCTTATGTTGTAATGGGCACAGCATAGTTCAGGTTGGAAGACACCTCTGGAGGTTTCTGGGTCAACTTCTTGTTCAAATCAGGGTTGGCTGAAGATCTGACCAGATTGCTCACAGCTTTATCCAGTCCTGAATATCTCCAAGTATGTAGAATGCACAGCCTGTCATTTTCCCACCTGCAAACAGAAAGCATAAGTTACACAACACTACTGTAATGTCTTTGTGACCAGAGGAAGTTGATAACAGAATCAAAGCTGCTGTACTCTGCTACTTTAGCACTCCTTGCTCTGTAGCTCTCTTTATCACTATACCCTTCAAAGCATGGTATTGAAAATGGTATGTTTTTCACTTTAGGAGGTATGTCCCATCTCTGTGACATTAGAATGCTTAGTAACATGGATGCAGATGCATGCCACACATACAGTGAAAGTCAGACTCTTTCCCAGCCTACATTAGACACATTTGCCAGCTCTCACCTCGTTATTTTTATGATGAATCCAAAACCCAGCAATTAAAAGGAGTACACCAGTGTTCTTTTATGTCAGCAGTGGGTTAGACTAATTGCCTGTGAAACTGTCAGTGTCCCTAGCCCAGTAGTGTTGCAGCTCTCCAGATGGCAACCTTGCACCCAGCAAAAGAACTGTGATGACTGCTTGAAACACTTTTTATATCATCCTTCCAACAATATTACTGTGTATTTAAACCTAAGCTTCAGAATATCAACAGTGTAGCGGGAGTTGCTGGTTTAGTAAATCCTGGAATCTTGGGTTAATAAATCTCCACAAGCTGGGTAAAGATAGCTCTGCCTCTCTACTGTTCTGAATCCTTGAAGAAATTACTTTGTCTCTTCATATTCCTGTTTGGCCTTCTGCTCATTTTTTGGTATTTCTGGCCTGATGCTGTAAACTCAGTTGTTATGTTACTGTATCATTATGGATTTAAAAATTGATGTCTTGCAACCCCAAGCAAATATGCATGTTCTCCAGCGATTAGCTATTGCTGCTTGCTCCTTGCTCTCTGTCTTTTCACAGTCTTGTGCTATTGTGGAAGAAGATGGGGGAAAAGCTACCAATTATTCAGCAGAAAACAAAAATGGTTTTTTGCTAGTGGTTATAATAACAGCTATGGAACCATCTGTCTAGATACATGACTTCCTGACATTAAATGAATGTGACATTTACATATGCTTTTATTTCTTCCAAGGGCCCTGTGTCATTTTTTCCCCATTTAAAGTGCTGTTTTACTCTGAAAATTGTTTTTAATATTGGCACTCTGGGAGCTCTCTATTTATTCTGTCAAGTTCACTCAGAGCAAAAGCAAGTGGTTTGACAGCAAGAAACTCTCTGACTTTTGTGGTCTTTGGATTGTGGCAGAAAAGGCCTTTGCTAACTCATAACACTGCAGAACCAGATGTCAGAATCTTCCTGAGCTGTGCAGAAGTGATGGGGAGTGATGAAGGAGAGCGTGACGCACAGTGCTGGGAATAGACTGTGCAGGAAAAGCGGAGACAGCAGCCTGCTCTCCCTTGTCCCTCTCTCGCTGCTACAGAGGATTTATGACGTTGGAACAGGCTTTGCCGTGAGTTGAATACAAAAAGAATTTCTCCCAGACTCTGGTACAATCAGCATTTTTGCTGCATTGGCTTCATTGCTTTGCTTCAGTACT
Source organism: Notiomystis cincta (assembly GCA_013398075.1). Classification (NCBI taxonomy): domain Eukaryota; kingdom Metazoa; phylum Chordata; class Aves; order Passeriformes; family Notiomystidae; genus Notiomystis; species Notiomystis cincta. The sequence continues at coordinate 6,551 of VZRX01015752.1, read as the reverse complement.
CCAGTGAGCTGACTGGCAAAATCCCAAGCTGCATGCTAAGATCCCTGTAGCGCTGTAGGCAAAAGAGTGCCCAAGCTGCAGAAATAATGAAATAATGTACCTTGTAAGTGCCCTTCACTTAGTCAGAAGATTCCCTGAGGAACAGCAAAATCCTGGAGAGGATGTTGCCAAAATTCCTTCTTTGCTGTCATCCACTGCAGGGATAATAATCTGCATAGAGTTACTGCTTAACAAATTCCCTGGTACAGCCTCTGCCCTCCACACCAGAGAACTGCTGGCTGCTTTCATACACAGCAGGCAGATCCAGAGGTCTATAAGCATGAGGCCTGGATGATGGGATCACTCATCTTTTCACCAAGATGAAACCCAATTAGAAAAAGCAATTTCATTGCTGTCCGTGCATCTCTTACCAGCTTACTCTGTCCTTTACTGTCCTTTGCTTACAGTCTAAATAGGAGGCTCTTGAGTAAGGATTATTAGGTGTTCACAGTGCTGAACAGAATGAGATCCTGATCTTCCTTCATCAATCACATCAGCATTTATTTGTTTACAGTGTCTGTTCTTTCAGTAGGAAGGTCTGCTGGGACCTCAGTGGTAATAGGAAGAGAGTGCTGCTTTTTTCAGCCATGCCTCCTTTTAAGAATATAAATGGCATAGCTCTTTATGGCACCCAAAATGACATTTTTCCACAGATACCAGTGATTATTTTTTGACTTGGCTTTTTCCTTTTGTGCCTAATTGATACTTTTTTACACTGTATATTTAATAGATTTCTGGCACTTTCCATTTAAGTATGTTGAGGTACAGAAACATTGTATCTATTTTACAGACATGGGAATCTGGGGAAAAGCATGGTAAAGCTTACCTGTCATCAAGGTCATACACTGAGTTTATAACAAAACGAGCATTTTAAAAATCCCAGTTCACCACCATTTCTTTCTCTGTTTTTAGCCATTCTTGTTCTCTGTGCCTTCTCTCCCTCCTGCTACCATTTTGCCAGTGTCTTATCCCCTCTTTCAGTATTCTTGCATTGAAAAAAATCCCCAGATTCTTCCTGGATGAAATCTTCAGTGTTTGCCGTGCGGTGCACCCCAACAAAAAGACAATCACCAGGGTATAAAACAGCTGGTTAAAGGGACATGTTTAGGGTTTGAGAGAGGTTTTCTGGTTGGTATTTTTTTCGTCTTTACCTTTCCAAAAAATAACATAAATTCTGCACGTGGTTATTTTAAGAACTTCTGGGCTATGCACCCTGCAGAGTAAAAGGAGCCAATTCAAAATTCTGATTTGTATTGATGTGGGCACTCCTTGAATTTTAGATACAATGTAAATGTAAAAGACATTTGTTATCTTGTTTTTAATACATTGAAACAAGGGGCAGCCGCTAAGGAGGAGGGGAGGCTCCTTGCCAATGTGAGGACACCGGGGGAGCTGTCTGCCAATTTCAATAAGAGAAGAACAATTTTTTTCACTTTCCACTCCTCCCCTCTTTCCTAGTGCTCCTACTCCCTCACATTCACTCCTGGCTAGAGGTAGGAGTTCAGTCTCCAAACTGAATCAATTCTTGCTCCCTTCAAGAAGAATTCTTGCTTCCCTGAGGTTGTCAGCAGAGCAGGGTTAAGTGTCACAACAGTGTTTTTCTGTTGTGAATAGTTGTTCTATCCGCACTTGCTTGATATTAGCATGCTTGCAGCCCCTTTCCCCTTTATCCTGCTCAATGCAACACAGTACACACAGCAGATCACTAAACGTGGGATTACTTGGCTCTACAAGGCTTCCCTAAAATGACTTGTCTCTCCCTCTCTCTCTCTCCTAAAAGCACCACAAAATCTCTGAAACCCTGTCTTTTGTCTGAATGTGCTAAGAAGAAAAAATCTTGATTTTAAAGTCCTATTTTTCTTTTTACTTGTTTTACATCTGCCACCAGTTATCTGTATGAAGAAGGCATGGCAAAATGACAAAAAGAAACAGTATAGATACTCTGATACCCATACTGATAAGATTGCTACTAGCTGAGTCTGCCTTTACAGCATGTTCCAATTAGCTCTACCCCAGAAAAGCATCAGTCACTGGAGTAACAACATAGCTGGGAGAGTCTCAAGGGATTAGCCAATTCCAAGGGGATCAGCAGCCTCATATCAGAAGGTCTGGTACTGGTGGAAAAGGTAGTTTTCAGGTGGGACAAGAAATGAGCTCCCTGTTGGGCTATTTTCCACAAGAGTAGAGATTGTCACAGTGTCTGTGCCACTTCTTCCTAGATGCTAGTAACATTCTGTATTACTCAGAATTTCCCAAGCAGTCTTCATTTGTAGAAGCAATCCTCTCTTCTTTCTGCCCTGGACTCCTGCTGAGTAAGTAGTAGTTACTCTACTGGGGGGAAATTTACCTTGTGTGTGGAGCAGAGTATACTGAAAATAGCAAATCTCCGCCATGGTGTGTGATGGAATGATGAAGCTTGCTCCTGTTGCTTAAATGGCAACATTCATATGCATGAAATGATAACCTAATGGTGGAGTATTAATTTGACAAGAGGAACTTCTCCTCAGCTTGGAAATCCATGTATGGATGACAAAACAACATCTAAAGCTGGCCTCTTGTTCCCCCTTAAAGTTTTAAATGCACTTCAGTTTTTGAAGCTAACCCATTCTGCTGGAGGAGTGCCCAGTCTTGCTTTGGCTTGCCTCTTTCTCTGGATTCCTGCCACATAAGAGATGTTAGCTACTTTGGTTGTGTTTTAGAAACATGGAAAATGTGGCTCATGTAAACTTATGATAATGGATTGCGGGACTTTTCAGGCTGATGTTGTGCTCTGTATTCTGCATTTCATGCTCAGGAATTTCCCTTGTGTAAACCTCACCCCTGTTGTTTGTTTGCAAAGAAGTCTTTTGGAGAGGGGACAGGATTTGCCAAGAGTAGGAAGGGAAAGTGGTTTGCCATGAAAACGTGACATATTCTGTACCTCACTGGAGCTTTGCAACAGGATCTTGTTATGCTGCTCTCTGATATCCTCTTTTGCTGTACTTTTGGCTAATGTTTGTTAATGCTTAATCACCAGTCTGCACTGCTTGAACCATCTCATGGCTTGTTGAGGTTCACTAACCATCACCTTGCAGTCCACAGCAGCTTTGGTTTGGTAACATAAGAGGGAGAAGAAAGCTGTCTGACAGAGCACTTCTTACTGGAGCTTTCAAACAGACAGCCACCACAACTCTTACCTCATTGTAGGTAAAGATATGCTCGTGAAGTAACAGGTGTGAAAAAGGTTATTTATTTAGTAAAATACTGTATGTACTTTTATATCCCACTCCCTATTTAGATTAATATGTATGTATCCCTTTAAAATTAGAGACTGTCAGGGATTATGTGCAGTGAAGATATTAAACTGCATTATTTTGATGTGAGGCCTTTGGACATGTGGCAAGTTTCTCTCCACATCTCAGGCATGGGCTCCCACCTCCCCAGCACTTACCTGCATCAGTGTGGTTGTGCTAATATAACGTGTGAATTCACAGTTTCACTCTTCCTTTCTTCAGGTGAGACTTCCTGCCAAAGCTATGGCAATATCTTCGCATCAGCCTGGCTGCAGGGAAAGAGGGTTGGCTTGAGAGCTGCAGAGCTGACTTGTGAGACAGTTTGTTTTTTGTTCGGCCTTCGCTTCATTCAAATGCTTCAGCCACTTTTTGGTAGTTGAGCAATGTCAAATTTCTCAAGTGGATGTTAAGATATGAACACAGGCAAGAGTGGTGAAGTGCACAGCTCCTGTCCCATGTGGGGGCTTTAATTGCTCTAAAGAATTACACACTTTGTCGAGTCCTGTTTGTAACTCTCTGTATTCAGCCTATTTTCCACCAGAGGGAAGTGAAGGTGAACTGCTTAATTTGCACAGCACTTGGAGGCAAAAATTTTCAGAAAAATTAAGGCCTTGACATGGTGATTTTTATATGCATGTGGATGTCTTGTCAGCCCCTGGTTGTCCTACAGAGACAGCATTCCCCTGAATGGTTAGGTTATGCCCATGTGCCCAGAGTGTATGAAGTGTTTTTGGTTTCTGATAAGATGAAATGCCCTTAAAATAAACCCTGTCCCCAAAGAAATCAAGAGCAAAGCTCCCAGTGATATCTGAGGGTGCAAATTGTTATAAAACCTAACCTTCTAGAAATGACTGAAGTCTGGACAGGCCAGATTTTTCTAAGGTGCTATAATCTGCCATACAAAAGAATCTCATTTCTTAGCCTTGTGTGCTGTGAAAACACCTTTTGTTCTAGAAACAGGTTTCCCATGGTGATCAGGTCAAGAGTTGAACATTTGATAAGAGAATTTACACCTCTATGGGATGAGGCCATATTACTCTGGGTAGTGTAGGGTCTCATGGAAAAATCCTGAAGCATCTGTCTGAAAAGATTAGGGAGAATTCCCGGTTCAAATCTGGGATTCAGCTGTCCTGCTGATTTTTCCTGGTTCATATTCCAAGCCTAAACTGGGATCCAGATAGAGGCAAATGTTCATTCTGCCTCTATAGAAGATATGAAACTGCAGGCTGGCATTTCCCTGACCTCAGAGTTGTTCCTACTGCTGTGTTTTGTGGCATCAGCCCATCTCAGCAGCAGCATTAGGTCAAAGGATACCCAGAGGCCTCCTTGTCAATCACAAAGGAGTTGAGCTTTATTCCCAGACACATCATTTCTGCCCACAGCCAAGGTCTGAAATAAAGCTGGCCTAGGAGAATTGCTCAGACATGCAGGTCATGGGCCTGCCAGAGTATGTGCTTGGAGAGATTCAGCCCCAGAACTTCTGTGAGACTGACACTTGAAGATGAGGACAGAGGAAGACAGGCCATGAGTGCATCAGTAACACTTGCGTGTGTGCACATCTAAGCCAGGCTGTGGGTGAAATTCTTGCTGCTGGGTAAGAATTTTGCTGCCATTCTTGGCAGACAGTGGGGGTAGCTGGACTGGCCCTGAGGGTGGGAGGAGAGGGTAAAGGCAACTTCCCACCTGAAAAGTGCCATCCCAGGGGCTGGACTAGATTTCATGCCCTTCCACTGATTTCTGTGACAGGCAGCCATGGTGATTCTAGCCATACTTAACCCAAGGTTTTCCTCTTCCTCCAGGGGAAAAGAGAGGCCAAGAAAGAACCACATACATGAGCTTTGGAGCTTTTTATGGCTGCTGGTCAACTGAGGGCCTCTGGACTGAGTTTCTCACTGCAGTGTGACCAGCAGGTTCTTGATACTTGCTGCACAGCGCTGCATGGGATTTGCTTGTGGGAATTAGGGGAAACTGTTCACTCTGTGCCAGGCAGGGTAGCACCAACAGGAATTAGAGGAAAACTTGTGCATAAGAAGGAGGCAGGACCAAACAGTTTTGGCCTAAAGCTAAGAAAGTCTATTTCTTAGAAAATAGGTTAGTAGCAGTTAACAGGATCAAGATGAGTCATATGGACAAAAGGCAGCAATGGGACTGTTTTTACTGCAAATTTCCCTGTAGCTGCTTCACAGATGAAGAGACCTTCAGGATTCGTTCCTGGGAGCAATAATGTGGAGTCCTTCTTCTCCTCTTGATTGTAGCAGTGTGAAGCAGGAGCAAGTCTTTGGAAGTCAGTGCACTGACATAGTAAAACAGAGGATGAAGGCAGATAAATCCAAGAGCCAGGAAAGGGAAGACTTAAACATAAGCTGAAATGACTGACACAAGAGGCAATAAGAGTGCAATTCCTTCCTGCACTACTATCCAGCTGACCTTCAACTTCAGGGAGAATTACTATGTGAGGACTGCTCTGTCCTGTACCCATTTTGGCTCCTGGCTTTTCTGCATCATCAGCCAGCAGGAGAAGTGCTGTGAAGTGCCTGGAATCAAGGTACCCATCAAGGCACCCTGCTCTTGTCCCAGCACATACCAAAGGACACCAATGGCAGCATGAACATCTCTGAAGGAGCAGTCAGCAGCAGGGACTGGTGAAACCCTTTCCTTGCTAACCCTGAGGACAGGAAAGGACTTGCAGGGATTTGTACTGTTTAGTGTCCATTGTTGGTTCCCATTTCTCTCAGTTCTGGATAATTGGCTGCTAAAGCCGAGGTTATTTCTAACATCTTGGAAAAAAATTTGACTTCTGCTTTCTACCTGGTCGTATTGGTTATTTCTTCTTCCACTGTTGTGCATGACAAGGCTGGTTGGAAAGTGCAGCCCAGAACAGAGCTGTGTATTCACAGAGCACCCAGGGGTGAGCCTAGGACAGCTAAGCCAGCTGGTTCTGCCTCCATGTGCAACTTATGCCTATTGCAAAGAGAAGGTTTGGGATGCTTGTAAGCGCTTTCTGAAGCAGAGGAAAAAGGTGATACCTTCTTTTCCACCAAATATATGCTGTCCTAGCCTGTAGCTTTGCCTGATTTCCTATTAACAGCTTCAAGGAGACTTGGATGTAAGGCGTCTGCTTTTAATCCTCTGCCTGTAGGAGGAGTTGGAGATGGGGCTCGGAGGACAGGCAAAGACACAAACCCCCTGTTCTCCATTTCCAGTCTCCACTTTTGTTGTGTTCCCTGGGGCTGCCCTTCC